>KN823031.1:103299-146252 GCA_000827465.1 Tulasnella calospora MUT 4182 | reverse complement strand
TCAAACTTTTTCCATGCCCTTTGGACTCGGCTTCTCGGCCTGAATGCTTCCGACACGATGTGGGACTGGATACTTCAAACTCCGATGGCCGCGGGGCGCTTCGCCGAGGTCAACTTTCTCTAACCTTACTCGCCCCGCAGTGAGCACCCACAGAAAACTTCCCCGTGGATATATCGCTTCTCATCTTCTTGGCGTACCTATCCTCCCCTCAGTTTTAGCTGTTCGGTATCTGCCGTTCATACACCCAGTCGATCACGAAGGGTTTATTTGAGGGCGAAACAACATGATCCAAGTTCTAGAAGATGCATTTCCCTGCCGAGTGCACAAAATCTTCTGTATATATAAGCATTCTCTACACCCTGCGCGTCTCTTTAGTCTAGTCATTCTCAGAAAGGACTGCGTGAGAGAGCGTGGTAAACGTCCAGCGATCTGTGAGAGAAAAGTGTACGGGAAATCAAGCCAGCAGTTGCCTAGGGCAATGTCACTTGGCCTGCATAAGCGGTCTTACATCATTCTGCTTACGTGTGTTTGCGTAACGCTGTCGCAGATGATCCTCGACCTCCCTCAACTGTAGGACCTCAGTTCCCGAGTGGTCCGCTACGGTCGGAGCCTGAAGGTTGGCAGAGATAGAGAAGGAACCGGGGCAAAAGGGCTGAAGTGGGTGATGGCAAGCGCTTTTTACCCGCAAAGTGCCCATGCAGAATCCACACCAAGGGTTATTACCTGCATTTTGGTCGAGGAGTGCGTCGAACTGCACCCGCCGTCCGGTCTCGGCAACCACTCACTCTCATCTCCGCCGCAGCTTCTCGTCGCCCCCCCTGCTGGAAATCTTCCATCTAGCCGGCAGCTAATTTGGCTGGTGCACCTTGAGCTGACGATTGTTTTCATCTCGGGGCGTGTCTTCCTTTCTTCCTTTCTTCCTTTCTTTGTTGAAATCTCTCGGACAAGGTATTCCCTTTCGAGTCCGGCAAGCAGGGTTATCTATATTGGAGCACAAGTGGCTCTTTTATTCAATCGAAACACAGGTGATCGAGCACCGTTATGACTCCATCCTCGGGTGTTCCGTCTATCCTGATCCCAGGACAAACCCGTTCTGCGCAAGGGGCATTCCAGCCCAATGCCACCTCACTTGACATTTCCTGTGGGGGGTTTGGGCTTTTCGACTACTGCAACGCCGCTGCTAGACGCCCCGCAGTTCTTTGGGCTTGTACTGAGTTGACCGATGCGGCCGCTGTGTTTGGTTGCACCGTATCCCCCAGATTATCAGCATCTCGTCCTTCTGCACAAATACAGTAATTTAAACGCACCGATAAGCTATCTCCCAGTTTTTCCGCATATTGGAGGATTGTCGGATATATGAGCGAGCTGCGAGGCAAATGGTAAGGCTCAGTTCATGACAAGGTAATCATGGGACTGTCTCACCCGTTCTAAGAACTGTATGGGCTAACCGGTGAGGACTGGTGTAAGACGGCTTGGATTGTGCTGAATGCGTTTGTTGAAGATGAGACAACCAATGCGGCGTTATTCTTATAGCTCAGATGGGCCACTCGGAGGAGGGAGTAACATCATTATAACCCTTCGATACAGAATAGGACAAGTATTCTACTCAAAAGCCAGCCTTAACCGATGGAAGTGCTCTGGTGCGTTGTAACTTCTGGGGAATGCCCTGAAGGTCCGTGTATCTTGCCAGTTTCGGAAGTCCACAGACAAGCGAAAGGGGTCAGACCCTCTCTTACGTTTTGGTCTAAGCTTCTGGCCTTCCGGACCGCCTTCGGTCATCGCGGAATATTCGTCGAGGACGTGCTTCGTTATCAGCGACAATTTGCAACGGGGAGAGCGAAATGATCATCTGAACCAGAAAAGCATGCCGATGAATTGCACCTTCAAATGATGCGTTTTTCTTTTGAACCCATATTTATCGACGATTTGAGTGTAACAGTGTCCAAAGATTCACATTCCCAAGGCCCTGGAACGCGTGGTGAGGGGCGACGTGGAAAGCGAGGGGGATCAATTCGACGACTTTTATCCGAACCCAACTCAATTCGTTAGATTCACATTTGCACAGCACTGAGATTACCGCTTTGGTTCTTGAGGCCGATGATATAAATATCGAATAAAACATTTCCTTTCCCCACCACCATACTTTTCTATTCGGACGAATCAAAATGGTCAGCAGAATGGTAAAGTTGTCAATAGGCTAGCAGAATATACAGGGTAAATTTTAAAATCTGACAATTTACATGATAGTGTGTATAGACGGGTGGCTCCTGACCTTTCCCAATTTGACTAGACAGTGGGCAGGAGCTTGGAAATGCAGCTATTCAATCATGCCTAATTAACTGCCAACGTGTACAGGATCTCTTACCCGGTAGGTATAAATATGACGCGTGGCGTCGAACCTTCTGGAAATGTGCTATGATAGGAAAGTGCGGAGACGGCAAAGAGTGCCGCGGCAGTGCGAATTCAAGAACACAACGCCGCTCCCCATTAGATCGGTCCCTCCATGTCTTCTTCAATATCCGATATACCTTTAACTGCTGCGACATTTCTTCCTACAGAGACCAATCGATGTTGGGAGACATGATGGATGATAATATTACTTACGTGTAGGGCTACCCGTAGGAAACGTTAGAAGTGTGACCTTCACGGGATCAACAGCATGGACGATTGGGCTCTTGAACAAAGTTTCCCTGACGGTTCTTAATAACGAGTTGGGCCCTCCTCGAGCTTCAGAACCTGCTGTCCCACCGAGCCCTACCCTTCTTGGGTTAAGCCGGAAAGTCTAAATTGAAAAGAGAAGGGTGTTGTCTCTTGTCCGAGCCGTCGGCGGTCCGCCTTCTGTCTCGAGGTTCGGACCCTTTCAGAGTTTCTCGTGGTCAGCGAGTTGTGTTGTGAAAATTTAGTCCCAATTTGCTCTCTAGGTACTTGACAGTAGCCCTCGGTCAATACGGCCAGACCATGGCTTTTGCGTGGGGTTCCCCGGGATGGCCTGTATCTCCACTCACGACTCACTATCGAAGAAGCGAGAGTTCACGCACATCGAGCCATACACGGTCCTCACAGTGCCTCGCGATGGGTAGTCAAGGGAACAGACAAGGAGCATGAGCGGCAAAGAAAGGAAGAATTGCTACCGGTAAACAAAACATAAAATAAGACATCGGGACAAGAGAGAAGCCCCCAGAGCCACCGGAAAAGGAGCTACCAAATCAGGTCAACGACTACGGGGAGCCGCTGAAGTACGGAGCACTCGCACACAACCTTGGGAAGTCGAGAAAGAAGGGAAGAGCTAGAGCTCAAGACGACAAGACAATGGGAAGAGTCGAGACACGTGGCGAAAATCGCCTGCGGGAGGGCCCTCGTGGATTTGAGTAAGAAACTAACCTGGCCACATTTGGAGAATCCCCGGACCCGCCGGAGGATTTTTGTTTGTTTGTTTGTTTTGAAACAGAAGAAAAGAATTGAAAACGAACCTTCGCTCTCTTGATTCAGGCACCGATCCCCCCTTCGAGGTGTGAAAATAAATCAATTCAAATGTAAATAGAAATGCCTCTGCAGTCCTCCTTCGTCAGACGAAACGATAATTACACCTCCCTAGGGTCGGCAACACCATGAGATCGGACTACACAGTGCCTAGCCTCACTGCAGTACAACTTCCAGCTTATTTGGAACCTCCCGTCGACGGTTTGGGCTTGTCTACCACAACGACACTTGTGCCGGGTGCTCCATAAACCTTAGGGCCCGTAGCTGACTCGCTGGCGCAACTATGAAGTTGATGGATGGCCCTGGCATAATAAGCATCTCAAGGCTATAGATCGCTTTGAGCAGGAATGGGCTCACTGATATGCTGGCTCCAAGGTATTTTGCATATTTCTCAAGCTGTTCCGCGGCGCGAGCGAACTACGTGACGGCAGACGTAAGGCACAAGTGGTGTCGATCGATCATGAAAACTACCTTATCGTTTTGGAGGTGCGTTTAGGTTGAGTCGATACGGTCAATGCAAGGATAGTAGCGGTTGTGCTGGTAGTAGGTTGAGGAGAGGAAAGGCGGATGACGCCTAGCTCTATATAGCCCCACTCCATCTTCTGTTGGGGAGGTCGATGTTGCTTCCATTTCGATTCAGAATAAGAAACTGGACAATACTGTCTTATATTCCCTAAGCCGGGAGGCGGGTTTCAGACAAGTTGAACGAGGATTTGCGGATGCATCCCACAGAGAGCTTCTCCCACCCGGTTGCTCGGCAAATTTCCAAGCGGTAACCACGCCCATTGTTAATTAGAGTCATTTGTAGTACGAGTTGGACACATTTGTCTTTGAGACTTCGGTCGAGCACAATTCCGAATACCATCCCATCCAACCATCTTCCTCACGAAGCATAGCCCGCTGTACACCGAATATTCCATGCGGCAGAGCTGAGTTTCTTGTAGGAACAGGTCTAAGGGGAGGGCAGCGTGGAAGAACCGTATATCTCACGCAGGCCGCAGGCGCGTGGCGTCTTTTCCCAGGTTGGTAAATACGACCTACGGGGTCGAGGGCGGTGGCCGTCCTCGAACCCTTTCCACAGCTTTCAGGCCCACCTCCACCTCCCCGGCAATTTCGGGTCAAACCCCTTGGAGAACGCAGCGACTGGGAGCGTCCCAGTCTTGGGTGACAGAACAATCGCTTGTACTCGGTGGTGCACGACTTCTAAAACTCGTCACAGGGACGAGAAGGGAATCTTCGGCGCATCTGTTTTCTTGCTTCGATCAATCATGCGGATTGTCGGTGAGATGGTTGTCGAGAGGAATGTGTTCGCCCACCGGTGGTGGCTCGCTCACCCGATGACTAAACCAGATTCAAATGAACTAAACAACGTTTGTAGCGATATAATTGCTCGAGGTCATATGTGTTCAAATAAAATGTGAGAATCCGCCGAAGCCGGAGAGAGGAATTCGATCTTGTCATGGCATGACGACTAGCTGCGCATGCAGTAATCCCATTCAAACGGAGTTCATGGCCGAGCCCTCCCAGGACACGGCATGAGTGTGATCAAGGCGTTATACCGGTGATACTGTGTCGTCGTGGAATGTTGACCAAGGACACGGTACGGTGCGTGGAAGGACGTTGCAATCCACCGGAAAGTCCCGCTAAGCGTTTAGCCTCTCGCCACTATATGAAGAAGCTGCCAAGCTAGGTAGCCGATTGGTCGTAGAATGGCCCGGAGATAGTTCTCGACCCGAACAGAGGCCTTGTTACTAAGGAGATCCCTGGGAGGAAGACGCGGTGCAAAAGAACGGGCATGGGTGGCCAGGGTGGGCAAGAAACTTTCTCATCCAGATCCATCTCTCGTGACTCGCCTTTTCCGTTCTTTGAGAAGCGGTAATTGAAGGTTGCCGGTGGAATGCGAATCTTTACCGGCCCGCTCCTTGTTTAGAGGGATTCCAGCCATAATGGATCGGACAGCATTCATGTTTGGTGGCCAACCCAAGCCCTGCGCACGCGATTCATCCTGTCAACTCTTTCCGCATTCCTTGTCAAGAGCGTACCCTTTCGACAGAGCTTGTACATGGTTATCTTGACGGTGCATACTACATGGACTCCGATGCAGCCTTTCTACTCCTGCCTCACTCTGACGGCCTGATCGATATACGACTGTGTGCTGGAGCCTTGAAATCTATCTTGATTCAATAGTTTTCTGAGAAGCTCTCGCGCATGGGCAGGTACTCCTTTCCTGATTTTGCTCCTACCCTCTCTCCAGCACCCAAGGCTGCAAGGCTGCTGCGGCGGTGAGCTTGAATCGTCGGGTTGAACTTAAATTCGATGTGGGAAAGCAAGTCAAACACGCGCCAACTCGCGGCAGCATATCGCTCTCAACGCGTTGGCATGTTGGATGCGAAAATAAAACAACTAAGACGAAAGCATTTATGTGAAAGTTTTGTGAGTCATGTGATGAGTAGTCGACCCACAAGGTACAAAAGACGGTCTCGAAACCCGAAGCGATCGCACTAGCTGGCGGATCGAGAAAGAAAGGATCCTACTAAAGAACCCAGGTTCACGGCGATAGTAAGTTGGGAAGTGTCACGACTGAGGCGCGGGAAAGCGGCTGTGCTGGATTCTGCTTAAGACTGCCCGCCTTGGAAGCGCGTAGATGTGGCGCAGATCTGCCAAATTTGCTAGAGGCAAAGTTGCAGGTCGGCTGTCCTTAAGGCGTTATCCCTCGCGTCACGGATTAGCTCTATCTTCCTCATCTAGAAGTTTTTACCTGGGGGAGGGGCTTCGAAAATATGTTAAACGGGAGTTTCGCCCAATCGTTCTAGGTTATAAATATCTGGGTCGCTTCCTTCCCCTCAAGCAGACGCCTCCTCCTCGACCAGAATTAAAATAAGGAACCAGTATTTAGGTAAACAGAAATGCGTCACGCCTGCTTCGTCTGACGAAGAATGATCACGCCGGCCCACGGATACCCTGGACAACACTATGACATCATGACACAACCAAATAAGGGTCCGTTGAAGGCGTGACGCGTACTTGATGGGAGCGAAAGGCTCCCGACACAACGAAGAGTAAAATAGCAGGTACTTTATGGGCTAAACTTCCAGCAAGCAAAACGGGCTTCTCGGGCCCGTCCCGTCGTACTTCGCCAACTGCGACTCGGTATACGTCTTCTGAGTTCCGTCCTAAGCCACCACCCCAATAAAGCAACACGGGAGATATAAGAATCAGGTGCCTGAAACTTGAAGTGCTTCTGAGGAACATACCGGAATGAACAGCGCCCAATGCCTCGGCGTTAACATTACCACTTATTCCCGTACCCCCAAAACGGATCGAGCGATTGGTGAGGAGAGTCTTTTGCAAATCACCGTAGTTTCAATTGGGCACCGACTTATCTGAAGTACGGCTTGTTGGCCGTTTTCTCCGCCACCATCCGCCCAAGCGCGTCTCGCCTCCGCGCAACCTATTCAGTCTCTTCAGCAGCGTCTTTTCGACCTTGAGCGTCGTCGGCTTCAGTCAACTCGTTCATCATGGTCTTGAGGAGATTGGTGGAGGAGGATGAATGCAGGAAGGTCGATGTGGAGGTCTTTCAAGCACTAGGCGGCCAGCCTGGGTGTGGCGTCCAGCTTTCTGAGAAAAGGTTGTAATAAACAAACCGCAGGACGAAACCCCGAGAAATCTTGTTCCGACCCTCTGCAGGTAGATTCTCGGTGTTAAACTTTCACGATTGCAACGGAATACGGACCGACTGATAGCGCTCGTTTTACCATATCAAGCTCGATAATCGGTCCGAAGCCCCGATCCTCAGTGTATACGTGCCCTTCGACTTGGGGATTGAATAACCACAGCAACAGAACTTTCAGCACAAATATCTGTCATTGGATAAACAGAAGAAGAAAATTCGAAAAGTCTTTTTTACTGGATGAGCACCACTTGGATTACGATCTCCCAACTCCGCCGCCCCGATTTATCGGCCACCGCCGGCCACCAATGAACCAAGCTCCTGCCCACTTAGGCATAAGAGATCCCAGCTGACTTGAAAAATAGAATATCTTTCGTTTGATGGGATATATCGTAGTTCCAATTCACACCTTTGGCTGAGTGCGGTACTTGACGGACCCACGTTGGGACTACCCGATATTGAGAGTCGTCGCCTTCGCTACAGCGAGTGAGCATATGGCTCGGTCAAACTTTTGTCGCCATCGCCACAGTGAGGAACCAGATGGCTCGGTCAAACTTTTCCTGGGCCTTTTTGGACTCGCCTTCTTGGTCCGAGTGTCTTGACGCCACGTGGCATGGGATATTTCAAACTCCGATGGTCATGGACGGCTTCCCCTTGCCGATGCCAACTTCCTACAACTTTGCTCGTCCCGCACTGAGCACTTGGAGAAGACGTCGCCATAGATATATTGCTTTCATATCCTCAGAGTCATCTTTTCCCCAGCTTCACCTGATGAGATGATCTGAGGGCGAAACAGTTGGTGCAAGTCCTGAACGATGCATTTCCTTGCCAATTGCACAAACGCTTATACACATATATAATTAGTTTCTACTTCTTGCACCTCCCTTCACTTTACTCGTTGTCGGAAAGGACTGCGCAAGAGAGGCGTGGTATACAGTCTGCGGGAGTTAACCCAGCCTGGTAATTTCCGTTGGCCTACTGCCGCCACAGATATCCCTGACCTCCTCGACCACGCGATCTCAGTTCCTGTGACGTCCGCTTCAGTCGGAGCTTGGATCTCAAGACTGGCAGATAGAGAAGCAACCACAGCAAATGGGCTAGAGAGGAACCCGACCCGGTCTGATAGAGGTTGGATCCGGGAAGGACGGGCCATGTAAAGAAACTTCCGGGCCCCACTAACCATAGCAATTTAAGGGTCTAAAACTAGAACGTGTTTCGGGATCCCGGCTGGAGTGGGTGTCGGCAAATGCTTGTTTCTCGCAGAATTTTCGATACCAAGACTATTACCTGTCATTCTTGCTGAGGGGTGCGTGGAACTGCCCGCTGCCTGGTCTTAGCGACCAAATGTCTCTCTCCCATTTTTCCCGCAGCTTCTTGTCACCCCTGCCTTTGTAAATCCTCCATCTAGCCAGCAACTCCTTTGGTCGGTTCACCTTAAGCTGACGGTCGTTTCATCGCGGGGCGTGTTTTCCTTTCTTTCTTTGTTGAAACCTCTCTGACAAGTTATTCCATTTCGAGTCCGAAAAGCCAGAATGATCCGTATTTTAGCATAAATGGCTCTTTTTAGCTCATCCAAATATGGAGAATAGAACATCGTTATGAATACACCCTGCGGATTTCCAGGTATATCCTGACTCCAGGGCAAAACGTCATCCTGCGCGGTGAACATTCTACCATCCTACTTGGCATTTCCTGTCGCTGGCTTGGGTTTGTCTACGACAGCCACGCCGCTGTTTGGTTCCCCGTAGTTCCTCGGGCCGGCACTGAGCTGATCAACGCGGCCGCTGTGTTTGGTTGTACCGTGTCCCCAACACAATCAACATCTCTTCCTTCTGCATGAACGGAATAAATGAAACGTACGAATAGGAGTTTTGCCAGTTTTTGTGCATATTGGCGAGTTGTTTGCGATATGAGCAAGCTACGAGGCACGTGATAAGACACAACTCATGACAGGCCGATGATAAAACCACCTCACCCGTTCTAGGAGATATACGGGTTGAGCTGTGAGGTTTGACGTAAGGCAGTGGCGATTGTGCTGGAGGCGTTTGTAAGGAGAGGATAGCTGATGACGTTTTATTCTTATAGTCGGCGGATGAGCCACCCTTGAGGAGGGATGAACATCGCAATATCCCTTCAATGCAGAATAGAGTGACGATTCGACTCAGCAACCAATCTTGACGTAGGAAAGTGTGCTGCGACTTCCAGGAATCGCTTTGAGAGGGCGGTGTCTTAGACATGCCAATTTCAGGAAGTCCAAAGACAAGCGAAAGGGGTCCGACCCTCTCGTAGGATGCTTGGCTGGCTCATTTTTTTCGGATCTGTCCCCAGCCGCCATGGAATATTCGTCAGCTCGGGACGTGCTTCGACCCTAGCGGCAATTGACAACGGGTATAGAGGAAATGATCCCCTAAAGTGCAAAGCCTGTGAGTGAAATGCACCTTGAAAGGATGCAATTTTTATTCTATCGCCATATTTATCGCCGACCAGTGTGAAAATGGTGTCCAAATATTCCCATCCCCAAGGCCATGGAACGCGTGACTAGTGCTTGTGAGGAGAGCGACTAGGATGAATTCGACGACTTTATCCGCCCTCAACTTAATTCGTTAAATTCACATTTTCGCAGCACTTATTTTGCCGCGTTTAGTTCTTCGGTTTGGAAAACATTGACCAAAATATTTCCTTTCCTCGCCACCGTACTTTTCTCTTGGAGGAATCAAAATGGTCAGCGAAGTGTTAAAATTGTCGACAGGTGAGCAAGATAGACCCGTTAACTTTATAAAATCTAACAGAATACATGATGGTGAGTACAGACGGGTGACCACCGGCCTTTCCTAATAGGACAAGGCAGTGGGCAGGGGCTTGGATATGCAGCGATTCATTCATGTCTGATTACCTGTCAAAGTGTGCAGGATCAGTTACCTGGTAATTAGAAAGATGGCACTGAGCATCGAAACTTCTAAAAGCCTGCTAAATAGGGAAGTGCATAGAAGACAAAGGCAGCGCGGCAGTGCACGAAGATACGACACGCCACCTTCACATGGGATCGTTCCCCCGTCTTTCCCCACAGAGACTAATCGGTACGAGTGGGAGACATGGTGGACGATGATACCCACGTGGAGTGTTGCCTGTGTGGGAAACTTTGGTTTACGGCATGGGCATACCGGACGATTCGACCCTCTACAGCGATGTTCGAAAACCTTGTCCGCGCGCCAAAAAAAAAGTTCGAAATGACAGTCCCGCCGCCGCACACCTCATATCATCGCATTCAGCCTCTCCCTGATCCGTCAATGTTTGTTTATCTGTCACAGATATTGCTGTACATATGTAGTTCAAATAAAGGAGCGGAAATCTTGTGAAATTGTTGAGTAATGCCGAAATTGTAACCCAGGCCGTCTCAACGCTCGGGTTCCCCGAGAGTATACGACACAATGCAGCAGTGACCAGGGCCGTCAAGCACATGGAATAAATATTAAAAGATCATGAGATCAATTGTACTCCAAAAATGAAGATGAATATAGTGTATTCGGGGAAAAATACGTGGGTGGTGCCTTCCCCCGGATCGCCCAACAACCTGGTCGTCCCTCAGCGTTATTTTCACTCATTCAACCCCATTCTTTCATAGGAACGCACCATTAGGACTCTTTGTTACATATATGTACATGGTTGTATCTCAAGTAAAGCTAGATTACATTGGATGAGCCATGTCGCGCGGTGGCACACTTTTGCGGCCCTTTTTTTTTTGCGACGCGCGGACAAGGTTTTCAAACACCGCTGTAAGAAGGATTCCCTTCCCTGTTTCATAATACGAGCTGCGGCCCTCCTCGGCCTTCAAAGCCTTCTCTCATGCCGAGCCGCACCCATCTTGGGTTAAGCCGGATAGTCTAAACTGAGAAGAGAAGCGTGTTGTCCTTGTCCGAGACGTCGGCGGTCCGCCTACCGTCAAGACATCCTCCAGGTTCGGATCACCTCGTCGGCTGCGGTTTGTGGCATTGACATTCGGTCTGACCTTTTCAGCGCACTTGAAAGCAGTCCTCAGTCAATCACCCAAACACGGCCAGAAGATGGCATCTACTTGGGATTCCCAGGGAGCGGCATCTCGTGTCTCTTGCCGCAGTTCGTGAGGTCGTTGACAATCTCGCGGTTAACTTGTTGGTGGAGTCTAGGTCGCCGAAGGTTGCTGGAAAAGCAGGTAAGCCGCTTGAACTAGGTATTGGACTCGTTCGTGGATGAGACCGACCAGTGAAGACCTTGGTGCTGAGAGGTAAGGTCGTTGCGGCAGTGAAGCATCTTGAGATGCGTGGATGAGCGCACAAGAGGACAAACAATGCCGGGGTGGCGGGAACAAATTTTATGCGCCTTTACGAATATGTCCTTTGAGGTTGGGCTCACAGGAAACAAAACAGGCTTCTTGGAGTCCGTCCAATCGTGCATCGCCACCTAACGCTCAGTCAACATCCTCTAGGTTCCGCCCTAGCCAAGGAACCACCAGATAAAGCAAACGAAAGAGCTGAGACCCAGGTAACCGAAGTGTAAATTATCTCAGAGGAACCGACAGAAATAATCGATGTTCGATGCCTCAGCGTCAACGACTCATTCTCATACTTTCAAAAAGGGATCCTCTACCGTTCGGCTTTGGCCGCCGCAATTTGAGCTTGCTTCTGCCTGTACTCTTGGTACCTTCCAGTTTCTACAAAGCCAATGTGAGCGATTGGTGGGGGGAAGGTCGACGTGGAGGTCTTCAAAGTACTTAGTGGTTAGCGTGGTTCCACACCGAAGTTGTCCGTTGCCGTACGGTTGGAGGGCGTGAGACTCTAAGTGTGGCGTCCAGGTCCTTTCCTCGACGTGAGACAATAGGTTACTCCTCAAACTGTGACCCTCTGCCTCCCTCGCAGGCAGATTCTCGGTGTTAATCTTTCGCGATTGCACCGGAGTACGGGCCGGACCGAATGATAGCGCTCGTTTTACCTATCAAGCTCGATAACCTGCCCGGAGCCCCTGTCCTCAGTGAATACACGCGCTACGACTTGGGATCGAGCAACCGAACTTCCAGCACAAATATCTCTCATTAGATCAATAGAAGAAGAAAACCCAAAAAGTCTTTTGTATTGGATGAGCGCCACTTGGATTCCGATTACCCAACTCTACGGTCCTGCTGCCCGCCCCGATTGGTCGGGGTTACGAGATGGGCAACAGCAGCAATGGACCAAGTTCCTACCCCCTCAATTATAGGAGATACCAATTGAATGTCGTCTTCGTTGCAGTGAGTAATCGGTACCGAGCGGTCTAGACACGATGTGGGACTGGATATTTCAAACTCCGATGGCACCGAACCCCCGGCGGCGACCAACTTTCTCCAGCTTTGCTCGTTCCGCACTGATCTCCCGGAGAAGACGCCATCATAGATATATACTTTTCACAAAGTAATCTTTTCCCTCAGCCTCGACTGTTCGGTGTCTGTCTTTCATACACCTGATAAGTTACCAGGTGCTCATCTGAGGACGAAACGGCAATGATTGTGCAAGTTTTGGATGATGCATTTCCCTGCCCACTTGCACAAACGCTTATGTATATATATAATTATTTTTTACTCGCACCTCTCTTCATGTTACTCATTGTTGAAAAAGACTGCGTAAGAGACCGCGGTGAACGTCTAGCGATCTGAGAGAACATTCAACAGAATTAACCCAGCAGTTGCCTCAGGTCGGTCTGCATAAAGTAGTTTTACATTATTCTGATTATTTTCGTTGGCCTAACGCCGTCACAGATGTTCCCGACCTTCTCGACTATGTGACCTCAGTTCCCATTGACGTCCGCTTCAGTCGGAGCTTGGAGCTCAAGGTTTGCAGAGATATGTCAGAGAGGGCCGGAGTGGGTATCAGTAAGTGTTTGTTTCCCGGTCTTGGCAAACCAAACGCCTCGCTCTAATCTCCGCCGCGGCTTCTTATCGCCACCTCCATTGGAAACCTTCCATCTACTTCACCTTAAGTTAACGGTCGTTTTCATCTCGGGCGTGTTTTCCTTTCGTTTGTTCTTTGTTAAAAGCTTTCACAGGTATTCCGTTTCGAGTCCAGAAAACAGTATTATATATATTGAAGCACGGATGGCTCTTTCTTTTCCATCGAAACACAGGGTATCGAACACCGTTATGACGCGATCCTTCGGGCTCCCATGTATCTTGACTCCAGGACAAACCCATCCTGCGTGATATTCCATTTTACTTTGCATTTTCTGTTGGTGGTTTGGGCTTGTCGACGACTGCAACGCCACTGCTGGACGCCCCGCAGTTCTTTGGGCTAGTACTGAGCTGACCGATGCGGCGGCTTTGTTTAGTTGCACTGTGTCCCCCAACGCCATTAACATCTCGTTCCTCTGCATAGATGGACTACATTAGACGCACTGGGAGTTTCTTTGCCAGTTTTTGTGCATATTGGCTAGTTGTTTGCGGTGTGAGCGAGCTATGAGACGGATAGTAAGGCACAACTCATCACAGGCCGATGTTAAAACTATCTCGCCCGTTCTAGGATACGTACGGGTTGAAGTCTGAGTTTGATGCGAGGCAGTGGAAATTTGCTAGAAGTGTTTGGTATGGAGGAGGTGACCGACTCGGATGGCGTCTTATTCTTATAGCAGGCCAGGCGAGCCGCCCCTGAGGAGGTATTAACACCGTTATATTTCTTGGGTGCACAATAGGACGATAATTCGACTCAGCAACCGGTCTTAACAAATCAAAGTGCGCTAGGGCGTTGCGACTTCGAAAGACCGTTTGAGGGGCCTCTTGCCTTACAAATATCGGACAGACCAAAGACAAGGGAAAGGGGTCAGACCCTTTCGGGAGATGTTTTCCTTTTTTGGTTCACGCGTCATGTCCTGCGAATCCACCCTTGATCATCGCGGAGTATTCGTCAGTTTGAGACGCGCTTCGATACGAGCGGCAAGTGGCAACGGGTAGGAGAAAGTGATTATATGATGTGGAAAGCATGTGGATGAATCGCACCTCTGTATGGTACATTTGTGTTCTGGCTCCGTACTTCTCAGCGACCGCAGTTTAAATGGTGTCCAAGGATTCGCATTCCCAAGGCAGTAGAATTTACGGTTGAGAAGGTCTGTGGAGAGTGATTAGGATGAACTTGACGACCCTTCTCCACAACTCAATTCCTTGGATTTGTATTTTGCACAGCATTGAGGTTACCACTTTTGGTTCTTGGAGTCGATAACGTAAACGACGACCAAAAAAGTTGTTATTTCCCCGTCACCCTACCTTTCCTTTGGATGAATCAAAATACTCGGCAAAGTGGTGAAATGATGACCGGGTGATTCTACAAAATCGGTCAGACTGCGTGGAAATGCGGCTATTCGATCGGTCCCGATTAACTGCCAACATCTGCAGGGTGACTTACCCCGCAATCATACAAGTGACGCTTAACATCGGAGCTTTACTAGTTTGCCAAGATAGGGAAGTAAGGAGAACACGAAAGGTGACGCGACAGTGTGCAGATAGACAACGCGCGCGTGACCCTGTCGCCTTCCCATTAGATCTGTCCCTTCATCGCTTGTGTAATCCCTGATACACATTCTAACCCCTACGGCGTTTCTACCCGCAGGGGCCAGTTGATGCAGGGAGATGTAGTGGACAATAGTACCGTCCTGTGGTGCTGCATCTTTGCCAATCTGGGAACTTTGGGCTTCATGCGGCCATGGGAAGGTAGGCCAAATATGCGACAACGCTCCCGAGCTCTAGAGTATCGATGATACCCAGTATATCCACCCACGGCTCACTATCTTAGAAGCGAGAATTGATCTATCTCGAGCCGTACACGTTCCTCAAAGTGCTTCGTGATAATTAGTCAAGGGAACAGGCGAAAAAGATGGGCCGTAGGATGTCTTTCATGTTGAGAAGGGAAGGAAAGGAAGAATTGCTACCGGTAAACAAAAAGTAAAATAAATGGAGAGAGAGGCTCCAGAAGGCCGCCCAGAGCCACCGGAAAAGGAGCCCCCAAATTGGGTCAACCATACACGTCTGCGGGAGGCCGCTAAAGTGCGGAGCGATCGCATACTATTTTAGGAAGTCGAAAAAACTTCGGAGGGGGGAAACAAAGTTCGCGGCGACAGGACGATGGGAAGAGTCAAAACACGTGGCAAAATCGCCTGTGGGTTTCAGTAAGAACCCGACGGAGAAGGGCAGGATGGAAACGATTACATGCTTCGTCGCCACATTTGGAATTCTTTTCTGTTCGGTACTAACGAAACCCCGGGCCCGACGAAGCTTTTTTTCCCCTGCTTCCGAACAGGGAATGAACCTTCGCTCTCTTGATTTGCATGCCGTTCGCTCCCTTTCCTCTGAAAACCGATGTCCTCCGCGGAGCGAAGATCCCGCTTCGAGGTGTGAAAAATAATGAATTGATATTTAAATAGAAATGCATCTGTCCTCCTTCGTCAGATGAAAGGGTCCTCTCCGGGATCGGCAACACGATGACATCGGACTACACAGGACCTAGCCTCACTACAGACCATACAGCGCACAATAATACAACTCATTCGTAGCCTCCTGCCGCTGGTTTAGGCATGTACCACAACGACACTAGTTCCGGGAGCTCCATCAACCTTAGAGCCGGTAGCCGACCCGCTGGCGTGACTATGAAGTTTCTGAGTGGCCTCGCATAATAAGCGTCCCAAGGTTTTATACCGCTCTAAACACGGATGGGGTTACCGGTATACTGGCTCCAGGTGGTTTGCATATTTTTTCTAGCGGTTTCGCGGTGCGAGTGAGCTACGTGACAGCAGACCTAAAGCAAGAGTGATGTCGATCGACCATAGAAACTACCTTATCGTTTTCGAGGCGAGCTCTGATTGAGTCGATGCGGTCAATGCAAGGGTAGTGGCGGCTGTACTTGTAGTGGGTTGGTGAGAGGAAGGACGGACGCCGTTCCGAATACCATCCCATCCAACCATCTTCTTCACGAATCATTGCCCGTTACACATCGAATGTTCCGTACGCCAGCGCTGGGTTTCTTCCAGGAACGAATCCGAGGGGAGGGCAGAGTGGGAGAACCGAACCTCTCACCGGCCGTTGGGCGTGTCGGTAAGTAGCACGTGGTCCGGGGCCGCTCTCGAACAGCTTTCGGGTCACCCCTCTTCCTTGGCAACTTCGGCTTTGCTCATCTGCACCATTCCATTTCGGGTCAAACTCCTTTAAGAATACGGCAACCAGGAGCTTCCCAACGGCGTCCGGAACAATCGGTTGTCCTTGGTGGTGCTTCTGAAACTCATCACAGGGATCATACAGATTGTTGGTGAGATGGTTGTCGAGAAGAATGTGGTCTTTTACCGCTTGTGGCTTGCTAATCCAATAATAAAACCGGAGTCAAATTAAATATACAAAGGTTGTAACGATATAGCTGTTTGAGGCTATACATATTCGGATATAAATGAGAGAATCTGCCAAATCCGGAGCGAGGAATCCGATTTTGTAACATCGTGTCGACTAGCTACGCATGCAGCAATCTCATTCAAACAGAGTTCAGGATCGAGCCTTCTCAGGAGACGGTATAAGAGTGGAGCGTGTAATAAAGGCGTTGTAAAGATGGTGGAATTTTGATCAAGGTGACGGTATGATGGTGTCCGAAGGGACGTCACAATCCAGCGGCCGCAGAAAGTTCCACTACCCGTTTAGCCTTTCGTGCCCCCAAACAAAGAAGGTGCCAAGCTAAGTCACGATTGGTCGTAGAACGGCCCGGAAATAGTTCTCGTGCAGAACAGAGTCTTGCTCCCATGCTGTTTTCTATAAGGAAGACGCGGTGTAAAAGAACGGGCAAGGTAGACAGGGTAGGCAAGAGACTTTCTCATCCGGGTCCATCTCTCGTAACTCCCTTTTTCCATTCTTTGAGAAGCCGACATTAAAGATCGCCGGTGGAACGCAAATTGCTACCGGCCCGCGTACTGTTTAGAGGGGTCAGCCGTAATGATCCGACACCATTCATGTTTGGTGGCCAACCCAAGCTCTACACACCGAGTTGAATGTTTCCAGGCTTTCCCCTATCTAGATGAACAAGCCGGTCGTATATCATCAGTTTAAAGACTCGGATCAAGGCGAGCAAACCCTGATACACGTAACACGGGTCGATTGTGACGATACTGGCTACGGGCGAGGAAAGGACAGTGAAGCGGACGACTTTCGGCAGTTTAGATTCATCTTACACGATTCATCCCGTCAACTTCGTTCCGCATTCGTTGTGAAGAGCGAACCCTCTTGACAGTAAGCGCTAAGAGCTTGTGCATGGGTATGTTGACGAGGCATACTGCACGCACCCCAATGCAGCTTCTCTACCGGTGACTCGCTCTGAAGGCCTGATCGATAGACGACTGTCTGCTGGACCCGCGGAACCTATCTCGATTCAATATTTTTCTCAGAAGGGATTACGTGTGGGTAGATGATCCTTAACTGCTTTTGCTCCCATCCCTCTCTCCAGCGCCTAATTTGTGTCCAGAAATCCCGAGGCAACGAGACCCCTGCGTTGAACTTTAAATTCGACGTGGGAAGGCAAGCCAAACACGCGTCAACTCCCGGCGATGTATTCACGTACAACGCGTCATAGGTTGCATGCAAAAATAAACAAAAGCAGCATTTACCTAGAAGTCTTGCAAATCATGTGACGAGGAGTCGACGGAAAGAACGAGAACGAGAGGCAGTATCAGACACAGCACATATCAGCACTTTAGGGAGGGAGAAGAGAGAATTGGACGAGGAGTAAATACCGAAGAAACAAAGAACAAAAAATCTCGAGGAACCTCAAAAGTGTGAGCAAGCCAATTGGGTCAACAATGGTACGCGGATACCTCCCCACAAGGCACAAAAGACAGTCTCGAGGCACGAAGCTATTGTACTCGGCCGACAGATCGCGAAGAAGCCTATCAAAGTACCCAGGTTCACGGCGGCACTAAGAAGTTGGGAAGAGTCGCGACTGAGGCGTGGGAAGAAAGTGGTGGATTCTACTTAAGACTGTCCGGTTTTGGGAGCGCGAAGCCCTTCGTCAAATTGCTAGAGACGTTGCAGATTCGACTATCAAGGCCTTACCCCTCGTGCCCCTATTCATCTTCTACCTTCATCATCGAGAGGTTTTCCCTCTGGGGATGGGGGGCTTCGAGAAGGGAAGTAGATGCAAAAAGGGAGCTTCGCCCGATCGTTCTAGGTCTTGGATATCTCGGTGGCTTCCTTCCCCTCAAACAGACGCCTCCTCCTCGACGGGAATTAAATTAAGGAACCCGTATTTACATAAATAGAAATGTTTCGCTCCGATCACGCCTGTCCACGTATACCGGCAACACTATGACATCATGCAACGCGTCCTCAAGTTCCACTGCGTGTCACGCAGTGCACCAAGCATTCAGCCTACTTCGAACCCCCTGTCGGCGGCTTGGGCTTGTCTACCACGGCGACACTCGTACAGAACGCTCCATAAACCTTTGGGTCGGTAGTGTACTCGCTAGGGCGACTATGGCGACGATGAGTGGACCTTGCACTCTAAGCATCAAACGGATGCAAACTCACCGGAATACTAGTCCCGATGTGCTTTGCATTGTTTTTCCCGGCTGCTTCGTGGCGCGAATGGACTGGAGAGATCGGCGGTGGTAAGGCACGAGTTGTAGATCGACGAGGAAACCTTATCGTTTTATCCCCAAGCTTAGAGTAAGTCGTGGCGATTAATACAAGATAGTAGTGGATGTGTTAATGGAGGGTTGAAGAGAGGAAAGATGGGTGATGCGTTCTCTATATAGTTCTATCCGGGCTATGTTGAGAGACCTCCCGCCTAAAGGTGGGTTTGTTGTTCAATCCACTTCGATGCAAGATGAAACATTGTATGAGGCAATCACCAAATATCACGCTCTAGAGATCTGTGTGAGTATTACCGCGTATGTCGGTACTCTATGGATACGGATGGAACGATTAGGGATGTCGAGGGGGTTTCAGGTGCTGCCCTCCGGAGGCAAGGTTCTCGCACCTTGTGCCCCAAAACATTCACAAAGCGGTAACCATGTCCATTGTAAATTGTAGCCATCCGTAGTACGAGCTCAGGGCAACTGTCTTTGATTATGGCCAATAACATCACACTTGCCGGTATGTCAGGTCCCTTTTCCTTCTGGGTCATCACAATTCGAACATTCTATCAATTAGATACGATTTTCAGGGGTAGCGAGAAGTTCCGGGTGCCCGACTAAGCGTGACGGTGATACGATGAATCCGAGGAGAAAACACGCGAGGGGATTGTCGTGGATATTACTATGCCACACAGCATTCCTGAACTCTCGCTGAAAGGGAAAAAAGGAAACTTGTTGCATGTGAAACCAGCACCGATCTCGGGGCTTGTTATAATTCATGCCACCGCTCCGTCTGAAACGTCCGGTCAACAGCGGTCCCTCCTCACATGCCCTCCGCGCACCGTTACGTCCGCCCAGCTAGTACTAAAGCATCCACTTCCGAGAGCAAAAACCCGAGCTTAGTCAGCTCTCCTGGATTCAGACTTGGACTGTGGAACAGCCCGTTAGACTCCCCTTGGTCTACTTCGCGAAGTTAGCATGCAGATGAAGGACTATAAAAATATTGAGTGCATTCCCTATTATTTCCCTCTCGTTTCACTAAAATTATTGTCCTGGTCGTGGTCTTGGGATGATTGTTATTTGGAGAGGATGGCACTTGCCGACGGGAGCCTGCCGATCATTGAAAAAAACCTCCAGCATAAACTATAGTTCCTGACACTAGCCGGGAGATTACATTGAATGAGAATATACCTGTGCTTGGGTCTGCTCCGTAATCAGGGCCGACGAGCTGCACATGGTATAATCCTACCACCCGTATAACGTGGGCGTTGGGCGGGCCACATAATTTCCCAGTTAAGGCTGAGTCGTGGTGGACAATACCGGGGTCGGTAGCAGCCGGCGGAATTGCCACCAATCTTACCCTGACCGAGGGAGCAACCACAGCGATGGGCCGTCAACGGGTTCGGGACAATCACCACGTTCCACTCCCAGAGAATCCACGCAGAGAGAAATTGCGTCAGGAGAAAGGGAACTGTTCAAGATAGGTCGACCATCCTGGCCCGATAGAGGACGCGTCTTGAACTGCTGTCGCCTACTTTCGGCCGGTGCCTGACAAGGGCGGTACCCATTCGTCAAGGCTGGACAAGGATACTATCCACCTATACAAGCATAGAATTTGGAGGTGAGGTGCAGTCGAATGTCAGCGAGTGCCGCTTGAACCGCGTAGATAAGGTCAGAACGTTCCACCAAATGTCATCAGATCATTGGAACTTTTTCAAATATAGAAATGCAAACGCCTACCATCCAACCAAACAAGGGTCCGGTGAAGTCGTGACACGTACTTGAAGGGAGCGGAAGGCTCCCGAGGCGATGAAGAGACGTCAGACTATGTGAAAACTTTCGGTAAACGAGAACCCATGCCCGAGGAATGTGACATGTATCTGCCATGCCAGCGTTTGAGTCATTCTGTAACGGGGAGGAAGCAGACTCCATTAGAAATCGACTAAGTACGACGGGCCCCAGTGCATTGGTCGAAAATAAGCGGAAGTGGGCCCTCATGGAAGTTTCGGAGCTGTTGTAAACCATGGCCGAACTTGGCCGATTCGCTCGATTTGGAATGTTCAATGGATTAGTAAACAGGGATAAAGACTTGTCAACATGAGGGTCATCCAGTTGCTTGCGATCGGTCAAAGTACGCCTGTTCGGACATCGGTCACGTGGTGCAAATTTCTTGGTCTTGTCAGTCTCCAGGGACACCCAATCCGGCCGGAAGCATTACTTCCCCCCGAAGTCGTATCCCCCTGCCTGTTTCGCTCTAGCTCGATGATCGCGCCTTCACCACCAGTTTCCCCGCTTCGAGATGCACAGGAAAAGTGATCAACATTTCAGGAAAGCGGGTCTCTGTATTAAAACAAAGTGACAAAACCATCTCGATGAAGGGCTCGGCTCTGGCGCCTCTGGGTGCTATCACGCTTGTGGGCTTCACTGCATGTTCCGCTTACACCTAGTGGCTACTTCGTTGGAAATTTCATGGGAGTGGTTTGGGCTTATCGACCACAACAACACTACTGCTAGGGGCTCCGTAGTTCTTTGACGCGGCAGTGTCCTCAATGCGGCGGTTCCTACGTTCGACGTTCGACGGCGCCAAAGGCCACCAGCGACGTAAGAGTCCCGTTATCTCCTAAAGCCAAAGCGCATTAAACTTACTGGAAAGTGACTCTCCACTTGTTGTGCATAATATCAGGCTGTTTGTCTCGTGGATGAGCTAGTCGAAGCAAAAAATTTGGTGTCAGATATCTTGCGCTGATAATAAAGCCATCTCACTTACTCTAGTGGTAATTAAAGGCTGGGCTGTGATGATGAATTGATGATAGGAGCGGTAGCGTTGAGGAAGGGCGGGTGATGGGGAGAGACCGAAGGGCCTACGCCGGCCACTCTTATAGCGCTGGTGTTGAGAGAGCCTCCGCTTTCATAAGGAACGAGACGACGCTTTGAGCTCATTGCTCACATCGGGAGGTGTGAGGGAGATCTGTTGTGGCACGGAGGCAAAAAGGGAAAGTTATAGTCGCCCACGGGCTCCGAATGGTTTGAAAGGGTCGGCGCCTACAGGCAAGTACCAGCCGTCGACTTGCGAGGTCGCAGGAAAGACACGCTTCAAATATTTCTCCTGGAATAGATATGGAAACCTGCTCTAACGTGTTACAAGTCAGAAGCCCTGAGAAGGAAGGGACCCGGTCTCTGACTCCTGAGGCAGTTTTTATTCGACTCCACGCCATTGGGTTCCGTCTCACCACCCCTCGGTCACATTTGAGCACGATATCCGCCGAGAGATCAGGAATAGTTCGATCAAGAGTGAGGTAATTAAACCGTAATATGGACCCAAAGTCTAGAAAGAGCACCTGGCTATATACGGTTGGCCCGACCGTGTGCGGATGGGGTGCCCATATTATGTAGGCGACTTTCGGTAAGTCTAATTTCAAATTCTCTACTGTTTACTCTAAAGGGTCGCATTATGCGATGGCGCGAGGCGGTATCTTGATCTTCGCAGCAAAACGAAGGATGGGGAGAGTAATCAGACGAGTCTCGACATTCAACGATAGGATTTGTGGGAAAGTTTGAGCCTTGGCAATGGTACGCTTAATTTGCCAACGCGTCGCAGAGCACCTCACTCAACCCAATCGCTATTCCTCCAAAAGCTAGGACAAATTTTATCAACATGTTCCGGAGACGTCAGCTCTGAGGAGCCAAACGCGCAAGAATTGACCGAAATGCGTCTGTGGGGGGCCCGCAGGTCGCTGCTTTATTCATTTATTTTAAATTTCATGACGCTCCGGTCTCGCGGCGGCTCACGCGAGACCAGTCGAGAAAGATTTTCGGGGAGCGTATCATCTCCGGCAGGACTGATTTCGTCGGCTCAGTCCGTGGGGCAGGGCGTTTAACGAGCGGGTCTTATGAGGCGCGGAGTGTCGCAAAATTATTTTAGCGCGAGAGACCGGATTTTGGCCAAAAACGCGCGAGAGCGAGGCTTTTCACGATGCGCGAGAGAAAAATCCTGTGGTTTTGGGAGATCAAGACAAGATCGAGGCGTCTCATAAAAGCGCGAGAGATATCGCTGGGATGAAAGAGCGAGAGAGAAATCGCGAGAGAAAAGTGCGCGAGAAACGCGCGAGAGAAAACGCGCGAGAGAAAACGCACGAGAGAAAACGCACGAGAGAAAACGGGACGCTGAGAGAGCGAGAGAGGGCATATGTATAACGGATGAAACCAAATGCCATTCCAAAACTACAAAAATACAATCGGGACTATGTAACAACAAAGTAAACTAACCGGGAGTTGCGTTGGGGCTGTCGATCACATCCGACGACTGAGGCACTTCAGCGAAACCAGAGTACGGACGAAGGCAGAAGAAGGGGCGATGTTGGCGGGCATCGATCGGCCTGCACGTAAGTAAGGCATAGTTGCCGTGTTGTACGCGGTGGAATCTTGATCCAGCAACGGGCCCTAGCTTTATGAAGAGAAAATACATGTAGGATAACCGGAAAGAACAAGGAAAACATTAGTCAGAGTGGCCAGGTCTGCAGGGACGATACACACCGGGAGGTCTATCCAGATAGCAGGGCAACCAGAGGCAGTCATATTGACAGTAATCAAAGACCTCGCTCTCGAGCTGGTACTTACGCGGAAAACTTGGCTACCTATGCTCCGAAAGGTCTTGAGCGACACCTGGATCCGTCAGAACTGGAGTTGCTTCGCTGGAGGCTGGCGGTTTTGCGGTTCGAGGCTGACATTTATTCGACAAGTTGCGGTTGGATTAGGTGAGCCAAAGAGCCGACACAAGTTTTCCGATAGTTAGGCATCGGGGATGAGGAGCAGGTAGGACGGGTGGTGGCGGGGCGAGTCGAGGGGCGGGGGGGGGTTGGTCCAAAAATGGTTCGAGACGTAGGCAAACAAACAACGCGGCTTCCATGCCCACCCGCCCTCTCCTCCTCTCCTCCTCTCTACCACGGATCCATTTCATTGTCGCTCTCACTTTGGCATCGCGCCGCTCATCGTTGCTGCCCCCCAGCACCGATTGTTTGAAACCCGGGTCCCGATAACTTCAGACTCACTTCGGACCCACCCATGGTCGGTTCACTTTTAAATACGCCTTTGACCACGCCCATACCAACCAGATGAGCTCGGCAATCACCTACCGGCCGCAAACCAGCCTATCTTCTGGTTTTTCCAACCCCGATAGCCTCACCCAATCAACCGCGCTTGGCCCGTCTTCTGGCGTTCACGCTTTGCAGGCTCTCTGTGCGACTAATCACATGACCGCTCCAGCCTTTAGGTAAGCTGCGGTCATCCTTTTGTGACCTCTATGACCTGATAACGGTCATTGCAGGTAGCATGGTAAGTTAGGCTTGTGTCTGCCACCACTTCTGCCCTGATGATGTGTTCATTCAAAAGCTCCGTTCATCTACCTGGGCACAATTGCTGGTCAGTACACGCGCTTCTTAGTGGCCTCTCCTTAGCTGACTGTGATCCGTCTCCTACATTAGGTGGTACTACATCCGTTCTATTGGCCTCAAGACTTCGCGCGCCTGCCTCGGTCGCCGGATTTGATCGACGGCCCCAACGCAACTCCCGGTTAGTTTACTTTGTTGTTACATAGTCCCGATTGTATTTTCGTAGTTTCGGAATGGCATTTGGTTTTATCCGTTATACATTTGCGCTCTCTCGCTCTCTCAGCGTCCCGTTTTCTCTCGTGCGTTTTCTCTCGTGCGTTTTCTCTCGCGCGTTTTCTCTCGCGCGTTTCTCGCGCACTTTTCTCTCGCGATTTCTCTCTCGCTCTTTCATCCCAGCGATATCTCTCGCGCTTTTATGAGACGCCTCGATCTTGTCTTGATCTCCCAAAATCACTTGATTTTTCTCTCGCGCATCGTGAAAAGTCTCGTTCTCGCGAGATTTTGGCCAAAAACCTGCCTCTCGCGCTGAAATAATTTTGCGACACTCCGCGCCTCATAGGGTCTTGGGTTGGACCTAGATCCGCGGCAAGGTCCTGTGCACCTGGCCGCGACCCGACGTCCATTCAAAACCCCGATCCTTCCCTAGTCCACTAAAATTAGAAAGCTGGCGGCAACACCCCGGCAGCTCCTCAATTCAATTGCTGACTCGCTACCACGTGTGAGCATGCATCGAAAGCGAGGTATCAATCGTCCAAACGTGAGTCCGCCCCATCTCCCCAGCGGGGTTCCAACTGTGCACCGGGGACACCGTTACAGGGACCTGTCCATCAAGGGAATAACAAAAACTGTAGCTGATGGTGTTCTGACGTGGCCTTTTGCCTTCTACGGCGTTGAGGGCTTGTAAAGATGCACTGTAAGTCAAGTACTATGTCTCCCTCTCCGGGCAAAACAAAGAGGACAGTAGGAAGAAGAGCTTCTCTCGCTTATCTGCTGCTCGCATGACAGTTGCTGCGATATATGGCTCTGCGTCGCGGCTGGGCCATAAATGAAGACAACTTGAGTGGATTTTTAAGCGCGCGGGTGAACAGTTTGGTTCCGATCGGCAAGTTCTTCATGGGCCCCTCTGCTTCGCCCGAGCAGGTAGCACCTAGCAACGGTAACAAACCGAGCCACGTGCACCGCAGACAAAACAACCGGTAGAGGCAAAGAGGACAATGAATGGGCAGTAACCGCACAGGCATGAAGCACCAGCAAACACTGAGCCGTTTGAGTATGATGTATGTGCTTTTATCCAGCGCCTTTTATATCATTGATTTTTATTACTCGAATTTCTTTGGTTGGTGATGACCACAGTCTGTTACAGCGCGTAAAGTGGCACGTGTGTAGTGTTTTTAGAATGCCTCGCCTGCCTGACGACTAGGATAACTTCTGACTGGATAACACTGCCAAAGCCAGACCTGATGGAAACGGTTTCTCAGCGGTGCTTCCGCGAAGAGGCTTCAACTAATCGCCCAAAATTTTGCGGACAGGTTCGCCACGGACAAGCTGAACCCGAACTCTCCCAGGAGCGTCCCTTCGAGTATGCCGCAGCAAGGAATCGAGTCCTCCCTTCAAGCAGAGCAATATCATATTCGTTTAGACCGCCCCCTTTGGGGAGTGGTGGCGTTTAGGCGGAGTCAAAATCGAAACGGCATGGCATTAGCCACTGATGGGATGTGCAGTTTTCCAACGCATGACCAGCGCAAAGTTCCCGGATATGAGTGGAATTTGGCGTCGGCATTCGGTCTGAAGCATTGTCTTCTGCGCTCTCGTGAATCGGAACTTTGTATAGGCGTCGCCTTCGACATGCATTCCACGCGTGGCACCCTTCTCTCCTCCATTCTTTGAATCGCACAGAGAGAACAGGTCTGAGACCACTCTCACTGCTACTTGCTTGTCTTAAATATCCCAGCTCTCCAAAAGACAGTCGCGAGTGATGGTACTGAGGCTTAACCAAGCCCATTGTTCCCGCCATTTCAGTAAGCTATCCTAAGGTCCCGCGTCTTATGGGGATTGGAGTGCGGTAAATGTACTGCCCATTCTCATTGTTTACTTGTAACTCTTGTCGAATGCGCGCGGCACGGATGGGAAAGGCTACGGAGGCCTTCTCTGTCCCCCTTCGGCGAGCTCCGAAGCATGATCGGTCAAATAATGTCGCTTGTGAGAAGGGAACCCAGATTACAGGGGTAGATATCCGTTTCGTGCAACTTCCTTAAGAGTATTCCCGAAATTCCATGTTCCCACATGCCGCAATTTGGCAAGTTTTCTCAGCCAAGCATTTTCTTTCTTTTTCACTGCGTAGCGAGTTTACAGCTGTTTTCAAAAAGCTAGTCCAAACAAACCCAGACAAACGCGCGTGTCGACTTTTTTCCTACCGGCATAAAAAAAATCGTAGCTCTGGACACACCCCACGGAGTTGAAAGCTCTCAAGTGCGTTGTGAAAAGAAAAATCGAAAGAAAATTCAGGTGTGGCTCGCAAAACATTCGGCCGTCATCCTGAGGTATGCCATTTTCCGCGTGCCCCGGTCTCCCTTCCATGAACCTCAAACATGACATTCCCGAGGCGTTACCCACTCATAAGCTCATGGGTACTACATATGCATCATAAACGATCGTCATTTAGCATGTACCAGTACTAAATGCTTCTGTAGCACGTTTCATTCTTCAACTTTGCTTATTTCATCTAGCCTACCTTAGCTATAGAAATTTACGTTGAGTCATTTGGTATGAATTTTTTACCCATTTTTTATTTCATAATGCATTTGACAGTTTTCGACTCGATGTTGTGTGTGCGGAGCTACGAATTTTTGATTCGCGAGAGGAAAAATCGGCGCGTGGCTTTGTTTGTTTGTTTGGACTAGCTTTCTGAAAACAGCTGTAACGATACCCGCCCGGACGAGATTGAATTGGTATCTGTCACATTGCCGAAGCCCTGCCATCTAGGACAGATAAAAGGAAGCAATTCAATTCTGAGAAATATTCCATTCTTAGGCTAATCCAGTCGCGAAGAGAAACAGGTCCGCTGCCTTCAGTTCGGTGTGAACTTCGGGCAAAGCCCCGGGTTTACCGAAGGCTCATAATAGTGCACCATTTCCGTCTCACTTGGATCCGTCCTTCGTCGTAGTAGGCTCTTCTACTTTTACGGTCTTGTCGTCCGGAGATCCGTGGTTCTTTCCTTCACCGTGAGGCTCGTTGATCATGCGACTAGCGGTGTGGTACCTCCCAACGTCAGAATCCCGCCACAATATTGCCTGCGGAGGGGTAATACTAGGACTCACCGACAAATCGCATTAAAAAGTCGGGACATTGTAACTCCTATTCGACACTGGCGAATCTAAAAGGGAGCCGTTAAGTTTTCCTGTCGCAGCGGGTGCAGTCGGGGAGAGGCCTCACAGATTGTATGAAGCTGGGCGTCAATTTTCTTCAACTTGAATTGAGGGAGATGTCTTTGTAGTAGCGAATCAGGGGATGGAGGGATGGTTTAGTAGAGTCTCAGCCCTTTATAGCACAGAGCGCAGGCGGCCCGAATGGGTATCAATTCATCGAACCCTCTAGTTCCGCGAGGACAAGTCAATTAGATGGAGTAAAGATGTCAGTGAATTGTTATTAACGGGGGAACAGCAAGGGCGCGATGTGCTTGTGACCGCCTTAACTTCTCGAGAGAATACGAGACCGCGAATGCTTTTAGGACTCCCGCAGTCATGTGGCATCCAAAAGCATCTCACAAGCCGCCGTTCTTGTAGCTTTCACACACCACAAAGAACCTTGGCAGTTCCTGCTTTATTAATACCGAAATTGCTTCTCACCTTCTTGTTTCACCATATACGCGGTTGGCTGAAATTCTGATGTGTACCAGCGCGTTGGTTCTTAATCACCAGATTTTCTTGGGCAATTCAATTCTCTCCCAGAAATCTGGGACTTATCTCGATTTAGTGTTCAGAGTCGAAGGTCGTCGTAATGAGAGAAAGCTACTTTCGCCCCTATCAGTCATCGCATAGGCCGCATTGCGGCAAGAACACCGGAAGAGCCAATAATGCCTGAGAAGCCAAAAATTCTTCTGCAATTTTGCCTCACGGCAGTATCCCCACTGCTGGACGGATTTCGCCGGCTGTGAACTAGCCTTCCCAAGGAAACGGCGGATAATCAACGGCGAAGCACCAACGCACTGGGAACCGCGTCATAACTGTCTTTTCCCCCTTCACTTGTAAATCAACAGTATGAGTAGGTTTCAAGTTAGTGGTTCGTTTTGTGGTTACTTGCATTCCGTGACGGGCCCTCCGCCTAGGGAGTGGATCATTCGTGATCAGCTGCTGTCGATAGGAGGCTCAAATTAACTGTTAACTGCCACCTAAACTTCGAAGAGATGACACATTGTCAAGTCCAGTTTGATCAGGTCAATATCATTTATTGAGGGTAGCGCGGTGATAGCGACTTGGCCTGTACGCCACCTTGCACTAGTGCGCGGGTGACGGAGGGGGTAATTGGTCCGGGCCCATTGTCTAGTAGCCATTGAACGAGGTAGGCATATGTAGAACCATCATAAATTTATAGTTTGATTCTAGGTCGGAGCTAAATTTGATTGTCCGGGAGCAACGTTGGGCACGTTGACCTTGCACCAAGTGTAATTCACGATTACCATCCGAGTGGACCCCATTCACACAGTGTCGTCGTCTGTGTCGTGGCATTCTGCACCTTCGAACTGTCGTGTAAACGAAAGGGAGGAGCATCAGAGCCCGCGGAAACCCCTAAAGACCAGCTGTAGCGATTCCAACCGATAAGAAAAGCAGACTAGTGCACGGATCCGGAGAGGCAGTGGTGAAATGACGTTGCTACCACGCGTTTACCGCGGGCTCGAATTAATTGAAGACAGGCAAGCGGGTTGAGTTGAAGGGGGGTTAAGGTCGCTACGGCCGCTTTAATTACCTTCGGATACGTCATGGGACAAAGCGAACGCTTTTCTCATCATACGCATTGGACCAACCATCGAAGCAGGGGAATAGATAACCCTTAAGGACACAAATTTATTGCGTTTCAACCTAATCGTGGCGCCCTACTACATATGCACTTAGGTCTGTTCGGGTGAGCACACATCACGTATCGGGACGTCACTCAGGTCGGCCTCGAGTCTCGACTGGCGTGTCGAGCTGAAGTAAAATAGAGCATTCCATGAAAAGTATGCCGCCTCAGCACCAAGGACGGTCTATTAACTACAACCCGCTGTGAGATGATCATCCCTCCACTCCCAGCTGTCCATTCAAGAGGGTCGGCACATGGGTTTCTACTTGGAGTTCCCGGAGGGCGTATTGGGTTCATCACTCTTGACTGTCGTGTCGTTCGCCTTGCCGCAATTTGTGGGAAAGATAGCCATTTCGGGAGCGAGGCTAGCGAGTCGAAGATTGCCGAAAGTACATGACGATCGCTTGAGCTTGTGTTAGACCCGTTTGTGGACGAGGCTTACCTGTGGAGAGTTTGGCGTTGAGAGCCTAGTCCATTGCTGCACTGAAGCATTCTGGGATGAGCTGCGGGATGAAGTGCTTGGATGAGTGCGTGATCGTATTGGACGACGTCGAACGCAGACTCACTCTTAGTTGCACGCTGTAGCGGGATTGTTGCGAAGATAATTGACGCACTTAGAGATGGGAGATGGTAAGGTGTGCTGGTTGGTGGGGAACGAGACGTTCTGGTCCTCCTCTAAATATTCGCGAGGCGGACAAGCCCGTGCCCATCAGTGCCTCTTATCGCCATTCAACCTTTACGTTGACCAGGTAAACTCCATCGACGTGTAAAGGTCGTTATCGCACCGTATGCTGTCATCGAAGAAAAGAACAAGAAGCATGTCGTTAGTACGGCACGCGCCCTCAGGCAGACCAACTACTTACCACAATTCAAATGAAAGGTGCCCCGACTGTGGTTGTCGATTTTCTTTTTATGAGCGCTGTCAGTTGAACCTTCGTATGACACAAGTGTAGTTAGCTTCGCTAATTGCCGATTCACCCTGCGCTCTCTTGACCGCTTTATCCTAAAAACACGAGGCCAACACGCCCCGCCACTCGTCGGGGGAAGAGGCGCGGCTTGGGACCTTCAAAAGGAAAGGTACGATGTGGTGCGTGTGGATCCCGCTAGCGCTCTCACTAATAACACAGCTCTGGTCGGTGGCCGCCACCAGGGAGGCGGGGTCACGCAACTCTTTGTCCCCCAATAGGATTTCGCGCCCAATCGTGATACCCTGCTTACGCGGTTGCGATCTCCCGCCTCTGTTTCTGATAAGATTCTGCGTCATTGCGAGGCAACCGTCGGTGGTCTGACGTACAGAGGGTGTGAATGTGCAAGTGACAAGTACTCAGTGTAGTATTCAAGCATATAAAGCTTGAGCACCCATGAGACGGAGTGGTGGGCGGATCTCCGGTCTATCATACGCAGACAGCGCATTATCTCAATATCGCAGGCGGGCCGCAGGGGAATGGGAATGTGCCGGCTTTCGTCCCAATCCGGGCGACTGAGGGAACACATTGCGATTCCCTTCAGGACATGGCTTCTGCTCATGAAATATCGTAACATTGCCGCTCCCATCTAGTACAATCGGAAAAATGGAGAAAAGGGGATTATTCGCTCTCTGTAGAACACCGAGGTTAGTAATGCAGCATGTCGATGCGAACCGGAAATTATCTGACCTGAGATAAGGGCAACAATCATCCTAAGGGAATAGAAAGGGAGAAACGTGTCAGTTAGTATCGGAAGTTCGTTGATAAAGCGGACAGGTCGGAGCCAAATTGGGCACGTACCTGTAGAGGTAGTAGAAGAACGATACAAGGTAGAAGCCAAGCTTGATGAAGCACTCTTTCTTGTGTCCACCTAACGTTCGGAAAATCTCCGTTGCATCGTACATGTGGTTTTTGTTCATGATCCTAGAAGAAAGTGTATTCCGTAAGCCGCTGCGGGAGGTGACGTTGGTGTACGTTGACTAACTTTTGTACATTGAACGCTACTAGGGGCAGGTTGAGGAAGAGAGCGGTCCATTGGCCGGATAACAGGAAGCATAACGTTAAGAATGCATGGAAGCCCATCTCCGGGAGTACAAACTAATGGGGTGGGTGGAGATGGTCAGACCGACATCGAACGACTTTCATAATTATTTGAATTTCGTATCCCTCACCGTATTCAGCTTGTTGCAAAGATCGATGGGGTTAATGTAGTCGCATTCCAAGTCCGAGAACATAATGATCTGGAAGCCACAGGGAGCATCAATCGATAGCTCGGTCAGCTGCGGCCCGAGGAGAAATTTCCTGGGAGGACAACGTACGAAGAAAACCATTGTAAAGAGGAGCCCTGCTGCCGCGAGCACGCCGAAGAGGAATAACCAGCCTGGAATTCATTGAACGACGGGACGGACGGGTCGCATGAGCAAAATGAGATTCTAGACACGTCTTGGACGCTGGCCAAAATTTTGGTCTGGGACTCACCTGAACCCAACATTTTGGCTTTGTAGCGTTCGGATGAAGTGAAGAGAAGGTCGAAGAAGTCTTGAGATGGGAAGCGGCGGGACTTTGGGGAATACCACCGAAGGGATTGGGATGTGGACTGGCAACCTCTTTTCGCGCGTGGTGAGCCGCTGACGTACCTAAACCACATACCGCCGGTTATCCCCGTGTCGGATAAACCCGAACTCTCGAACGGCCGCCTCTCTCCCCTCGCTTCGTTCTCAAGAGCAAATATCACGACACACAAGGCATAAAAAGCGCTAGCAAGTGTAACTGAAGGTTGCCGGAGGTCTTTCCCTCTAGTCAGCGTTACAGGGTCCGTCGATCGTGTGCAATTTGCTTCGATTGTTCGTCATCCCACGCGACTCCATCTGCTCTCTTTTTCAACCACCATCACCATTCTGGTTCACCTTCACCCACGTCTCTAAAATGGACGAAAAGGCAGCCGACATGAGGGGTTTTGGAAAGGGAGGTCAACAAAGCCTTCCCCTTTTTGAAGCCAACGATCGGGACAAAAAAGAAGCGTACCGCAGAAAGGTCAAAAGCATCAAGCAAGCCGTCGTGCTCACAGGAGCCTTCACTTTTCTTTCAATTTGGGGAGCGTTTGGTACCGAAATACGTGCCGTTTTCTCAGACGCCCCAACGGTGGAGCTCGATGCAGCTGCCTTGTGGGCGTCCAGCGAGATCCGTCCGGGCAGGTTGAGCGCGTCAGAAGCCGAAAAGCTGTTCCTGTGCGTGACTCTCGATCATCCGCCTGGGCTACGCTGACTATCTTTCAAATCCCAAAGCTCTGTGCCGTCGCCTTCTAGCGCTCTGAAAACCTCCAGAGACTTCTCCGACGTCCCGCACCTTGGAGGCTCTCCCGCGGATTTCGAGCAAGCTAAATCGATCCTTAAAATCTTCCAAGACGAGCTCGGCATATCGCATGGTTCCAAAATCCCTCTGTTTGATGCTGGCTCCGTTGAATCCCAAACTAGCACTCTCGGCATTGTCAACGCGACCGCACCTCGGGCATGGATTGATACGTACTACCCGATCCTCAACACCCCCTTGGAGAGGGAGCTACAAGTGATTGGAGAGGATGGAACTGTGGCTTGGAACGCAGACGTCGAGGAAGTGGGCGACGTGGCTGATCCGGCCGGAAAGTTCGCCAAAACAATCGGTGCTTGGCACGGGCTCAGTAAAGCTGGCGATGTCACGGTATGTGGCGCCAAGCCTCCCACTCAAGGGCGCACGCGTCTAAAAATAAACATTTTTATTTCTAGGGCAAACTGGTCTATGTCAACTATGGGAGCAAGGAAGACTTTGATGACCTCGCGGCAAAGGGAGTTAACCTTACCGGTACCATCGCGATTGCTCGCTACGGTTACCTCTTCCGAGGCTTGAAGGTATCACTTCCTTTCCATTACAAAGTCTAATGCACACACTAACGACTTTGCTGTGATAGGTCAAGGGCGCTCAAGAAGCCGGGGCGATCGGTAAGGGTCTTCACGTCCACGGTAGCTCGAGGTCTTACCCCATTTCGTAGGCTGCGTGATCTACTCCGACCCACGAGACGATGGAAGTGTAACGATTGCAAACGGATACGCACCGTACGTTGTGCATGTCATCCAGCCTTCCTAGCTTGACTGAATGATCCCCTGATTTTGGTTAGGTACCCGGCGGGACCCGCACGCAACCCGTCCTCCGTTCAACGCGGGAGTGTCCAATTCCTATCCAAATACCCAGGAGACCCAAGCACGCCAGGCTACCCTGCATACCCAAACGCAACTCGTGAGGACAGCTTGAACATTCCCTCGATCCCCTCTTTACCCATTTCGTGGAACAACGCTCAAAAGCTTCTCGAGGAAATCCCCAACTTCAACTACGCTCTCGATGGCACTCAAAGCAACCGGAACATCAGGCTCAAGAACGATGTGGACGTCAAGGTCACTCCGATTTGGAATACGATGGCTGTGATTCCGGGGCATGTGAAACAGGAGATCGTGTTGTTGGGATGTCACCGGGATGCGTGGGTGTTGGGTGCTGCCGATCCTACGTCAGGCACCGCCGCTATCGTTGAGATTGTTAAAGGTCTTGGTACTCTAATGAAGAAAGGGTGGAAACCGTTGAGGACGCTCGTCATCGCTAGTTGGGATGCTGAAGAGGTACGACCCTCCATCGCCTAACTCCAAACCAACCCGCTGACCCCACGACACGCCATTCTGCAGATCGGTCTCGTCGGATCCACCGAATACGGCGAGGATTTCCACGACTTCCTCAGGGACCATGTCGTAGCGTACCTCAACGTCGACGTCGCTACAAAGGGTTCTCGCTTCCAACTCGGCGGTTCACCCTCTCTCGGCCACCTCCTCCGCCAAGCCGCTATCGACATCCCTCACCCTACGAAAGCTAACAGGACGCTCTGGGACGCTCGCAAGGATTCTGGACCTCTGACTGGACCCAAGGCCACGAACCTGCTTGGCCGAAGTGTTGAGGAAATTGGCGCGGACCATTACGCGGAACAGCTCCTCATGGAAGAGTTCGCCAAGCCAGATAGCTTGAACATTAGGCCACTTGGAAGTGGGTCTGACTACACTGTGTTCTTGCAGAGGATCGGCGTGAGTACTCTCAACTTCGCATAAACCACCACTCTTGGCGTTCTCAGTTTTTCCGGCTGACCCTGAGCGACGTCGGGTTTTACAGATCGCCAGCTCTGACGAAGGTTTTGGCGGCACTTATACCGACCCCGTGTATCATTACCACTCGGTGTACGACTCTCAGCGGTTCCAGGAGTTGTACTCCGATCCTGGGTTTGTCCGACACGTGGCTGTTGCTAAGCACCTTGGACTGGTCACCCTGCGACTTTTGCAGCCCCCGCTCCTGCCTTTGAACACCACTCAGTATGCGTTGGAACTTGGGACGTACCTTGAAAAGTATGATGGAACCTGGTTGTATTTGCGGAAAAGAACTTTGCGCTGATCGTTTCCCTTGCCTTTGCCAGGGTCAAGACCTCGGCTTCGGAACTATCCGTTGACGCCGATTTCTCTGGACTGGAAAAGGCTATCATCTCGGTCCAAGATGCAAGCCAAGAACTCGACCGCGTGAAATCGAAGGCGGTTAAACGTTTGGAAAAGGCCATTGAGGATTTGGAGAAGCACAAGAAACGACACTGTACGCATTCTCGATGGGCCAAGCCTGCTAATTGGGTTCGAAAGATGTTCGGTGTCCACAAACATCACGAGCACCGTCACCATGACGCGGCCGCAGCCCCACGCTTTGGTCTAGCGGCGGCGGACAGGACCCCAGCTGCCGTCGAGGAGGACGGATTCGGCAAGCACAAGTTGCCCAAGCGAGTGCGCCGAGTAATGAAAGCCGCTCAGGCCGTTATCGCCATCAACAAGAAGCTTTCTTCGTTCGAACGTGGGTTCATCAATTCCGAGGGTATCAAAGATCGAGAATGGTACCGCAACCTCGTCGTCGCGCCAGGAAAATGGACAGGTGAGGCGAACGTCATGTTACGTCTTTTTTGGGTCCAACACCCCCACGCTGACGCAACCTCTTCCTTCTTCCTTTCGTATCCAAACTTGGGGTACGGTTAGGCTATGGCGCTACAACTTTCCCGGCGTTATCCGAGGCAATCGAGATCGAGAAAAACGCGACGCTGGTTGAACACGAGATCCAGCGACTTAGGATCCAGCTCGTCCACTTGGCAGACAAGCTGCAGTCATAAATCCATCAAAAGCCTCCTACAAACATGGACATTACATAAAAGCACTCTATTATAATGTTCTGGAATTCGAGCGGGAGCGGGGCTGGTGGTGCGAATTTGGAGGACGAGTCTCCAGCGTCCGCTTGTTCTCTCCCCACCCATCCCGATTCTGCTCCTACCTCCGTACAGCTGGTCTCGAGTATGAGTCTGTCTATGCTTCTCGTGGGTCACGAAATTGGAGGCGGAGAGCCAAGTACACCGTCGTTAGAACAGCATGCGAGGTTGACGTCATCGTCTTGGTGGCGCCCACTACGAATATCTCCACCTTCCAAGTTCAAACCCAGTCGCTGTTTAACCGGCGGGATGCGAGAATGTTCTGGGAAACTTGAGTGGTTTACTGGAGCCTCGTCCACGTTGCGGTGGAGCAGGCGTCACTTGCCTGCAGGCCCCACCATGACGCGGCCAAGCCCCACTGGTTGCGTCCTTGGGCACCCACCAGCTCTAATACATAAATACCTCGCAGAAACGAAGCTGTTTCGTTCAACAAGACATCTACTTCAGCGCACTTACCTAACTACTTCACATCTCAAACACTCATACTCATCATGCCTCTTTTCGGACGACGCCGCCATACCACCACTACTACTCGCCGCACTCACCACACCACTGGTACTACTACTGGTCATCGCACCGGTATGTTCCACAGGAAAGATCCTAACCGCCGCGCTGCTGGCTTGAGGGTGAGTACTTGTATGAGCATTGACTTGGTGTCATGTCGCTGATCGGTGTCGCATAGGCTGCCCTTTCCAACCCCCATACCACCCATGACGGACGCAAGAGGGCCGAGGCCGAGCTTCATTCTATGGTAAGCTACAACCGCGATTGAAATAACTATCGAGATCTGACGAACTGTTCGTAACTTAGGGTCGCTCCGCTCATGTTCCCATCACCACCAAGATCAAGCGTACCTTGGGCATTCGCAGCAGTCCCAGGCAGCACAACACGGCCACCTACCGCTACTAGATTATAATCTCTCACTCTTACTTAATGCTCGATGATACCACTGTAGTCAAAACGCGTTTCTGAAAATGGGGAAATTTGGACTGTATCAATAATATCCACCTATGGTTCTATATGATTTATCATGACCGTTCCAATGCGAAATCCTATTCTACGTCAAAGTGTACCGCGTAATGGAGGAGGGTGAGACATGTAATGAACAAAGTAAGAGAGGAGAGAAAAAGTCTTGGGAACCGAAAGGTATAAGTACGATGTAATGATATGGCAACAAAGGTCCAGAGTAGTGTCATGCGTGAATCCGGTCATCCGAGTCAGTTCGAGGAGAAGAGCTGTGCTTTGGGGGTTCCTAACCGCGCCAACGGCCGTCAGCTCATGACCGGGATCTAGTTCGGAAAACTCACGGTTCGAGTGCTAGGTGCCCCTAACGCCTCTCTCAAGGGTGACTGATGCACCTTCCCAAAATCTATAGAGACGAGCCATCGGGAGTCGAGGCTGGTGAAGCGTTGGCGCCGCCAAAACGCGTCCGTTCCATCCGTCTACCCCTCTTCGGAGGCTCCTCCTCTTCGTCGGTCGTCGCTGTCTCAACCACATATCCGAGCGCACGAGTGAGGACCTTCATGCCATGCACGGAAGCGACCATAGCCAAGCAAAATGCGAGCGATTTGGCCGAGTCAGCGAGCCGTGGGTCGATGTCGATGGGCACCGCGGAGATGATTTGGTTCTGGAGGTAGGCGATGGACGTTGCGTTGGGCATCATGGAAGAGAGCGTGGCGAAGGACATTACTGTTACAAGGAGAGCAAAGACGAGGGAAGAAGCAAGAGGTAGGGACGTGTGTCTCAATGAGTGGGGGGCGACGAAGGGCAGGGATGAGGGGAGGGGGGCAGTCCAGAATAAAAACGTTCGAAAAAGCCGAACAAGGCGGGCTGGCATGTGAAATTGGCAGGGACCGGGACCCTGAGATAAGACGGACCGAATCTCCGTTGAATAGTTGTATTGCGATAACGTTTGGCTGCGAACCGGCTTAGGATATATATGGCAGATTTTATCTTAAAATACGAATCGGAAGGATTTGGAGAACTCCGTGCCATGACGACTGGGGGGATGAGTGTTCAGCAATCCGAGTCGCAGATAAGATAACAGCGGTCCGCGCGCGTGCTTCGATTGAAAAGACCTCGAAAATCAAAGCTGTTCCATTTTAATCACCCTGAAATGTTCCCTTGGGAGATAATAGTGTGATCTCGGCCGCGCGTTTTTTTCAGACTCGAGGAAATGAAGTGGACTTGTGTGCGTTTGCGCCACAAAGTCGATGCGGCATATATATATCGCAGTACACAAACTGACCCCTCGCACCGCCCATACCGGGTACTTATACATATGAATCCATTTCCTCGCAATGCAAGAAAACTTTAAACCCATCTTTCGCTTCTCTCCCTGCTTTTTTCTTCGGATACACTTCCTCGATTTTTCAGAAACCGTACCAAAAGCGTCATGTCGCGGTTTGAATCGGTGAGCTTTCTTTTAGCCTAGACTCCTGCAAGCTGCGCGATTGACATTTAATACCAAAACAGTTTCATCCGTCCTCGTCCAGACCTCCCCATGCACCGAGGAGAAGACCAGAAGCACACTCCGACCGGGGAACGCGGGAGAGATCACCCCCAGTACCATTTATTCCTCCAGAGGTATATCGTGAATTAGGTATGGGCGACGTCAGCTTGGAGACTGAGTTCGAGCGGCTAGCAACTGCACAAGCTTGGGGGTAAGTGGACCCCACACTGGTTGATTCGGTCCGAACGTCACTGATGTAATATAATTTTGGGACATCCCTTCCCATTTTAAATCAATTATAGTCCACCTGCAGGTCTCGGCTTGGACGTTTCCGGAGGACAACCACCGCTTCCAGCTCGAGAACGTCGAGAACGTGATACGAGGCAGCACGAGAGACAAAGGGGCTCAGGGAGGTCGACTCGCCATGGACCACAACCTACGCCGTCGACCTCCTCAACGGCAGTCCCGAACCTGCCGCCGTTTTGGGCCTTGACATCGCAGGGTCCGAGACCGGCGACACCGCCGCTCCGGGCGTCCGAGAGGCATAGCAAAAGGAAAGGTCACGAACGAGCTCGGCCCCAGGAAGTTCCGATTGCCCCAGCTGCTCCAACCCCAGCCCGTACGAGCAAATATGATGTGCGGAGCTTGTCGATGGGTCTCCAAGAGCTTTCCACGAGGGACCCGACTCGCTTAGGTCCTCCAACCCCAGATCTCCCTGATACTCCGTTTCGTTCCGGAGCAATCGATCTTCCTAAAAGGGCAAGAAGGGCTGAGCAAACACGAGATCGACAGCCTGGTTTGAGAGATGGAGCGCTCGGCAGTCGGAATCGTAGCCTTTTGCATCCACCGGACGTTCCGCAGTTTGAAACTTCGCCATATTCAGCTACCGAGATCCCTAGAGAGCGTAGCAGGCGTGACTATTCATCTCACCAACCGAGTCCACTGCGGAACGAATGGTGATAATGGACTCGAAGGGAGGACATGAATGACGCAAGAGTGTTATGTACTAGATATGTTTTAATGTGTTATTTTGGACAAGAATTCTATTTTATTCGAAAATAAAACGTAAAAAAACAGCTAGCGGAAGAAGTTCGAATCTGAAAGGAACGTTTAGTGAGTTAAGACCATCTCGCAGAAGCGCATTCTCCGAGACTCACTCAGCAGCCTGTCAACGAGAAGGATTCACGCCCGAACGCGGGTTAATATTAAGGCCGTGGTGAAGGCGGGCATCTCTTTAGGAAATCTCGTACAACTATGTCGGCTAAGGGGCGTGCGGACTGCATTCGACTGAATACAGCCATCGCCTGTTTGCAATATTCGGCTGCTTCCTGGACCCTGCCTTGACAAGCACATACATTCTACTGACTTACCTATAGACCCTAAGCGATCTGCAATTGCTGACCTTCGAGAGTTCAAAGAACAAATATATTTCCGGGGAAATTGACGTTTGGAGTGCTTATGTAATGCCCCGGCCTTCGCTGTAAAAAAAAAGTGGATCCTTTCCAGGGCACTCAACAGAAATCCTCCTCGTACATTGAACCCCTAGTTAAACTGTTTTAAATTCTCAGAGTAATCCGTATCACTTGACCCGTCATCCACGCCAAGCCGGCTCATCTAGAGCACGCCTGGCTAATACTCGATCATGAGAGGAGGGAACCTGGGCACTCCTCCCCAGTCCCCCACTCGCTCCGCTTTATATCTAAGTATGTTAATGGAGCCGCTACCTGGGCTAAACAAAGAACTGTCGCTTTTTGGGAGGTTCGCTCGCGCAAGGACGTCGAAAGTGAATGAATGCTGTCCGACTTGGGGATGCGAGCTACGATAAGCTGTCCTATGTACACATTCTCAGTGGCCTGATAGGAGTGACCTCAAATGCCTTACCCACTCGATACAAGTCGTCGATCTCGAAGAGTAAGACCGTTATTTGACATGGAGGACAACATGTCGGTCGGTGAAACTACTGGGTGTCGACATCCCCGACAGGAAGCGTAGCAATGACCTATAAATGGGCTCCAACTCTACGAATCCAAAAGAGATTTCATCATCAGCTAGAACATTACTCCTCACAGTCTACCAGCAAAAACTCGCTTAAGTCTCAAGTTATCATGTCGGACGGCCCAAATGTAAGTAACCAAAGTTTGCCTTTCCCGTCGATTATGAGGTTACAACTCTTCCCAAAGCGTTCCAGTACCTATCCTAATAGCCAGAGTAAGGGTAAGGGTAGAGAGGGGGAAAGCGCTCCAAGTGCGCCCACATCGACATATACTGCCAGTGGGGGAAGCTGGAACCCTCCGAGTGCAGGGAGCTTGGGTTGGGCCCGAGTCCCAAGCACCTCTTTCCCAGTTTCGGCATCCACAATACAGCCTGGCTATGCCACACAACCATATAATACTTCGTACCCAGACGACCCCCTAGCATATCTTGGTGCGAATGTATCGATCCAGCCACAATCGTTGCCCGGGGCAGCGACCACTTCGTACTTCCAGCAGCCTCTGAACCAGGCGCAATATACCACCCCTGGCTACCCAAACCTACCTCCTTCTACCAGTTTTGCTTATACTACAAGTTCATCAAGCCCATTCGATGCAACGGAGTCACCCCCCGCACCTGGAACTATGTTCCCATACCAAACTACCACCAGTTACCCATCGCAAGCATCGCAAGATCAGCCAAGAACTGGCAGCTCTTTATCTCGGCCATCCTATCGGGCGGTACGCATCCCCGGAAGGAGTGACACCGGCTCCTCGAGTACATCCCTCGCGCCTGGGACTTGGGACCCAAACCAATTGCAAATTCCCGGTAGTACTAATGTACAGCAAGCTCAGACAACTAGAAGCTCTTTACTTCGGACATCCTATCGGGCGGTACGCGACCTCGGATCGAGTGGCACCGGTCCCTCGAGTACATCCCCCGCGTCTAGAACCGGGTACCCAAGCCAATTGCAAGTTCTCCGTAGTAGTAATGAAGATCAATATCAGACCATTACAAGCTCTTCACTTCAGCCATCCTATCGGGCGGTACGCGAACCCACCGGATCAAGTGGCACCGGTCCCTCGAGTACATCCCCCGCGTCTGGAACCCCGTACCCAAGCCAATTTCAAGTTCCCGGTAGTAGGAATGAAGAGCAAGATCAGACAATTGAAAGGTCTTCACGTCGGCCATCCTATCAGGCCGTACGCATCCTTCCCGGATCCACAGGCCAGCAAGGTGCGACGCAAACACCGGCGATATTAAGTTGCCCTCCGAAATCCTTATTAACATGTATTATCGCGCTTTATCCAGGTCTGAACTATGCCCCCGCCCCCGCCCCCGTTCCAGGTTCAACCAACTACCAAGCATTCGCGAGCGTTCCCAGTCAGGGAGCACCCAATGTAGTCGTCGGCCCCCAGCAATCGAATCCTTCAAGTACGACCCGGCCAGGGGGAGTTCGAAGCCGCACAAATCAGCCCGGACAAGGTGTTTTCCAGGCTGTTGTTTCCTCGAGTTCGACAGCTTCGGTTTCATCGCAAGCCGCTCAGGCTTCCGCTCAGGACAGGTTTAGTCTCAATCCCCCTGAGTGGACAGGATGCCGATGCAAGGTTTCATTCGCGAAGTCCGAAATGAGTCGCCATTGGAGAACGGCCTGCCCTGATAACCCATCTCGTGAGATTCATCAATGCAACGTGTGCGGCGAGACGTTTGCAAGGAGGGATACCCTGAGAAGACACATGAAGGCACATTCTCCGACCTAGACACCCTTCCCAATCTCCACCCGAACTATCTACTGTTTATTTGCTTCTTTGATTTATCTATGGTCATTTTATTCTGGAGTTAGACTTCTTTTTTTCTGTATCCGTATCTCTACTTGCTCCTTGTTCTCTTCCATGGCTTTGTATAGCGACCATTGAGCATTAATATCTTCTCTAAAACTAAACTCACGCGTGTTTTCGGGAGCAAGAGATTATGAAGTATTGAGCTAGGACAGAAAAATAATAAATACAGACAGGTTGGGATACGCTGAAGAGGCTTGGCGGTCTGATTTACTCCAGGCCGTCGTTGAGATCGGCAATGGCGGCGCTCTTGACGGGGCCCTTGTTGAGGTATTGCTCCGCAGTTTGGCCCATCTTGGTAAGCACCTTCGAACGAGAGTTCCTCACAGCAGACTACAATAATATTCTGGCCCGACATAAAGTCCATCCCTAAAATAAATTGAAATAGACTTACCAATCGCTGGGTCTCGCCCTCGCTCTCGACTTGAACGGATGGTGGGTCATCATATTTTTGGAATGACGCGGAAGGCACGAGTGAACAGGTTATACACAAGTTTGCTCCTGGGTGGTTAACGCGGAAAGGGGGAACCGCGCTGCCCAGTGCTTAACATCCTCCTAAACATCCTTGTGGTTGAGCTTCCGTTTGATCAATCGCTTGAAAGCGAAGGCGGTATTTTGGAGTTACTGCGACCTGGCGCTTGGTTGGCAGACCGAACTAATCGCTCGCCGTGCTCGGTGAAAGGAACGACGGAAGGTGTCCAGTCAGCGTTCGCGATGCGACGAGGCCTGGCCTTCCATCAAGGAGACGCAAGCGCGAGTGACTCCCAGGTCAATAGCGATGCTGGACGGTTTAGGGCGATGACACTCTGAGGAAGGTTTAATGTCGATGTTGCGGTGAGCGCGACGCGTCGGTGGCCAAAGCAAATAGATACATCCCGAGTAAGCACCCCGTCCTACTGCGCGGCCACACGGCCATTGAACAGCGAGCAGGAGAGCCCTCCATCTGAAACGTGATTTGGTTTGCTCTATTAGCAATATTACCTTCTCAAGCTGAATACTCCGGAAGAATGTACTGGTACCTGACCACGCAAAGCGAGTTGCGCCCCGGCCAGGCCTGTGGTGCTCCATAGGTCGTACACCGACCCGGTCAAGTAGATCGAACTTTTTCGCTCATGCATCGATATGACTCATCGATATCCGTGTTTTCAAGAGGGGACTGTCCCAAACGAGTTGATTACGTCAGCCATGAGCTTGCAATTATGATCCCTTGCACCTCCCTCGATCGACCCGTCCCACGCAAC
>KN823031.1:93057-103129 GCA_000827465.1 Tulasnella calospora MUT 4182 | reverse complement strand
ATGTAAGGACCGGCGTACACACAGGCACACACACACATCGGGTTAGTCTTGTTCGTCTCCTACTCGCCACCGGACCGAATCACAAGGCCAAAACTCTCGAATTCAGAAAGTGTTTTTGGCTTAATTTCTCCTTCTTGAGCCCGGCCTGGTTGTTTTGTTCGTTCGAGTAATTATAGGAAGAAGATCGGCCAGGTTCCGAGAACGAAAATACACCTTCGTGCCTTAGAAGCGACTCAGACTCCCAAACAACACTCAAATTACAGGAGCTTTAAAACCAAACGTTGAAGAAACGCATATCATACCAAAAGGTAAAGAGTATCCAACTTTCTGTCAAGAGCGAAAGCTACGTGAATTGACAATCTACAACACGCCGGCCACCGTCGATGGTTCCCTCGCGCACTTGTTCGTGATTTTCCTGGGCTGTGATTTTATTTGTTGTATTTGTGTTATCCGCCTTCCGCATCATATCTCTGATATTACCACCAGGACTCGATCCGTCTCGGTCTCATCCCGTCTGTGCGCATAGCATCCCATTCGTATTTCAACGCCTATACCACCTATTCCATGCCTTGTGAGCATAAACTACTTCAGTTCGCCAGTGGGAGGGATGTGTCCCTTCTTAGGTATGCGTTTTATTGAGTTGTCGGCCTAAACGATCTGCAATTGCTGACTTTAGAAGTTGCAAAGTAAGAAGTTTTGGTGGGATGGTACTTATGTTATGCTTCGACGTATATATATATACCTTCGTTTGTCTGGTCCCAGAACCACTCAACGGAACTCTTTACCGTGCACTGCACCGGTTGAACCTCAAGTCAACGAAGGCCATCTCAAATCCTCAGAGAAATCCGTATTGCTCCGTCAATCGTACACGCCAACCCGATTCATTGAGATCACGTCTGGTTACTGCTCGGTCATGAGGGGGGAGGGGGCATGGGCACTCCTCCTCGATCAGCAAATCGCTCCCTTTTATTATCCCGGAGCACCGCTACTTGGGTTATACAAAAGTCTGTCGCTTTGTTTGAGGCTCGCTTGGGCAAGCACGTCAATGGTGAACGAATGCTGTCCGACTTAGGGGTAATACGGGTGCCAGCTACGATGAGCTGTCCTATGTACACATGGTCGGAGGTCCGGTAAGAATGACCTCAAAGGTCTTACCTACTCGATGAAAGTCGTCGATCTCGAAGAGTACGACTGTTAGTCGACATGGAGGACAGTAGGCCGGTCGTGAAACCACTTGGTGTCGACACCCCCGACAGGAACCGTAGCGCTGACCTATAAATGAGCCTCTACTCTACAATTGTAAAACATATCTCATCATCAGCTAAAACATTACTCCTCACCTTCTACCAGCAAAAACTCGTTTAAGTGTCAAGTTGTCATGTCCAACATCATCGGCGTAAGTACCCAAAGTCTGTCCCTCCCCCGATTAATGAGGCTACAACTCTTCCCACAGAGCCCCAGTGACCCTTCTAAGAAGGGTAAAAGACAAGAAAGGGCTTCGAGGGCAGCCCCAGCGGTATACCCCGGGGCCAGCGGGAACCCAGGGAGCTCCTCGAGTTCGTCCGCGGCCCCATATTCTTATGCGCCAGCGCTGGGACCAACAACACAGTTTGGCTATGTCGCGCAGAATACAAGTTCAAACGCATACGCCCCTCAAGTATATCCTGGTGCGAGTGGGATCCCGCCAGCACCGTTGCCCGGGTCAGCTATCAATCCTTACTCTCAGCAGCCTGGGAGCTCCTCGAGTTCGTCCGCAGCCCCATATCCTTATCTCCCAGCGCAGGGGCCAACAGCACAGTTTGGCTATGTCACGCCGACTTCCAATTCAAACGCATACGCCTCTCAAGGATATCCTGGTGCGCGTAGACCGATCTCGCCAACACCGTTGCCCAGGCGAGCGGTCGATCCTTACTCTCAGCAGCCTTTATCTCCGGGACAAAATATCTCCAGTGCCTACCAGTACACATCCCCTCCCATCGGCCCTACTTATCCTGCAAGCTCATCCAACACAACCGGACCCTCAACGGGACCGCGAAACCAGCCCATCAGCGTGGGTGATTTTGAAGAATTTATGATTACTGGATTTGTGCCTAGGAGACGTGGCGGGGAAACAAGGTCAGAGAGCTTCTTTTTAAGCTCAGAGATTATCGTACTAAGACGCCCCCTTCTCTAGAAGTGCTAGGTCTCCGGAACCTTTGGGCCCCGGTCCCTCGAGGACACCCGGAGCTTCTGGAAGTGCGTACCCAAGCCAAGTTCCCAGCAACTATATATCGCAAACTCGGCCAAGTCCAAGCTCTTCATTTCCGGGACCATATCAGGCGGCATCCCCCCCTACCTCATCCAGTGGTCAGCAAGGTACGACGCAGAACCGACGATATTAAGTTGACCTCATAAATCATTATTAATCTATATTATAGCTTTTTATCAAGCTCCGAACTACGCAGCCGCCCGAGGGCCAACCAGCTACCAAACATTCGCGGCCATTCCCGAACAAGGACCATCCAATCAATATCCTCCCCTGCCCTCTGGTTTCCCCTCACCTGTGGGCCCCGCTGACCCGCCGAGAGTCTCCTTGCCTACGCAGAGAGGCCGTCCAAGGAGGCGAGGTACTAGCGTAAGCGCCGATATCGGACCCTCCACTGGCAGGGCTCGGTCAGGATCCAGCTCTCGGTCGAGCACTCGCGGCGAGGAGATCGATCAAGTAAGAGAAGATATCAGAAAATACTGCCGGTGCATGGACATCAAAACGAAGCGCATCAGACACTGGGAAGAGTCGTGTCCCTCTAATCCCAACAGAAAACCACGAGTATATTGTCAACTGCCAGGCTGTCGGAGTCCCCACGGATTTGTGACTGCTTGGAATCTGCAGCGCCATCAGGAAAAGGCCCCCGAGCACCAGGGCCAACGACCATCGTAGGATTGACTTAAACGAATCCTTTCACTGCTCCATCCTATTATATACACCTTTTAATATCTTTACTATTGCCCTGCTGGTTAATATATGTAGTTGAATAGTATAGGAGTCATTTGTACCCCGTCCAAGCCACTTCTTTCCCCACTATTGGATGAAAGACTGCGCACGATGAACACTATAAGTGCGCCAATATTGGTAGACGCTTTCTGTCGCGCCAATCCTTCTCATACAATGTCTGCCGTATATTATAATATCACTCTCTGAACTTCCACTAGCCACGCTAGCTGGCAGGGACGGGGGTATTCTTCCCAAGGTCCCATAAGTCCTTCCACACACAGCTCCCTCTTCACCCTCGTTTTATATCACAGACACAGGAATGGGACGCCTCATGAAAGCTACATATGACCTTCCACAACGGCGATCCTCTCCCGCGTCGTGAGTTTTAACTGGACCGGCAGATTAAATTTCTTCCTATCTAGATCAAAGCTTAAAGGAAGGGCATGCGAAGGGCATATCTAGCTAGAAGTATACCTTCACCACCCACATGTCAATCCGAATGGAATCAAGTGTCATGACACCTGATAGGCCTTGTCCCGACTCCTTAAGCTCCGAAGATGTACAATTCCTGACAATAAAGGGTCATAAAAAGCTCTCCCTGCGGTGAGAGCGTATATTCGTGCCCAAGAAGGCGAAACAAGTTCTCGCGCGAGCGACTGAGGCGACGTTTCGGCTTTAGCGGCGATAAGTCGCTCTTCCGCCAGCACGTTCTCGATTGGTGACTGGCACCAAACCAAGTTAACTTTTCCTTTCTTGGTCGCGCCATTACTCTGCTTAGAGAGTAGCGCTATGCATCCCGGTCGGCTTACACATGCAAGTCCGTCGATCTTCTCGATCGTCGCTGCATGACCCACTCTCTAAGCCTCAAATGGCCTCTCTTGGAAACATTTTCAGTGACGTGTGGCTCGCTGAATCCCGACAGTCGGTGAGGCCTTGGGCGAGTGCAAGAGCCCTAAGCTCCACGATTACCAGACCACCCCGTAAAGCAGGCCAGATTCGTTCAACGCGTGCGCAGTGCGATGAGGCAGCTTGTTTGACTCGCTTGAACAGCCTATCTTTGCGTTAGTCAAGGGTAGCCGAATAGAACCATAAGTATGAAAGCTGATTCGCTGTTCCTGTAGTACCTCTCCTCCCCTCAAGCCGGGTAGTCCGAAAGATATACTAGTGACGGTCCGCTCAAGCGACTTGCGTTCCTGCAAGCGGTCCTCAACAGGTCATACACCGACCCGGTCAAGTAGATCGAACTTTTCTCTCATGCATCGATATGACTCATATATATAGATACCCGGATTTTCAAGAAGAAAATGTCCCGAACGAGCGGCTTACGTCATACATTGCGGTGATTTGCCTTGCAATTATGATCCCTTGCACCTCCCTCGATCGACCCGTCCCACGCAACACTCTGCACAAGTTGAATTCACAGAAGGCACAGAAAAATTCTTAGATTCTCCATAGTCCAATCGTATTTAGAATGGGGGCTCGATATGGACTGAATTCGGGGGGTGATTCGTCATGCAGTGCGCTATATAAACACCGGCGTACACACGGGCACACGCACACATCGGGCCCTGAGGCATTCTTGAGAATCCACTTCACCCTGTTATCCTTCCCTGCCTCACTAAAAAGGCAAAGTGGGCTTAGCGCCCAAATCGTACTCGAATGGGAATGGGCGACCAAGTGGACGGAGCCGGATCCGGCGTATCGTTCGATTCAGCTTTCCATTCAACTTTTCCCAGCGAGTCAAGCTTGCTATGCAGCCAACTCATCAAGTTCCGGTTGGCTAGAGTACAAGCGAGCGATATATACCACAAACCGCACCGATGCATCGTCCACACGCACTGCCTCGTCAGTGGTGATATAGAGGGTAAGGAGGTCAGAAGAAATCTAGGCACTACCTACCGGAACCACACCCTCTCCTCGCCCTATAAACCAGCTAATCGTCTACTTTTAATATACGGATACCATGTCGAGGCGGTACCCACCCCCATACGTGAGCTTTTTTTTTCTTGGTTTATCTAACGGGACCCTTGATGTTGACAGGACTGCGCCGCCTTCCCTCGCAGCCCCCAAGAGCGCTCACGCCCTACGACGCGTCCCAGAGATCAAGTAGCACGAGCTATTCACAAGAACCGAGCTGGCCAACGTCGTCAGGGTCGACAAGCCGGACGTATTATAACTCGCAGGGTCCTCGCTATTATCCGTCAACGTCTGCCGGCAGGACACTTTTTGCAGACCAACGTCCCAACTCTGCGCCACGATCGTCGGCCGTGACTGCGGCTCAACCGCGTCCACAGCTTAACCCCGCTTACGGCGTCTCCTCCTACCAAGCTTCTCTGGCCGGTTCCGGAGCGCGTGCTCAGCAGGATAGCTTCGAATTTGGAAGGCCGGAACTGATACCCGGTGGTTCACCTGCGCCACCACCACCACCACCACCACCAAGTCCATCGCAATACCAGCAACCCCGTGATGCATATGCCAATCCCTCAGTACAGCGTCGTTCATCCAGGAGCTTCGGACAGTTCTTTAAAGACCTGGCGAGCCCCAAACGCAGGAAATTCGTCGTAGACGGGTTTGAAGCTGGTTCTCCTCCGCTGCCAAGTAGGGTTGAACTAGTGCCTGACGGCAGGCGGGGACGAGATTCGGTCCCACGGTCTTTCCAATACCCAAACGTTGGCTCAAACGTCTGGGGTGGTCGATTAGAGGGAGAGCCTAAGCTGCCGCAGGCATTTGAGGAGTTTGGTCAGTGGACGCCCCAAGCTAACGCTCAGTCATCTTCAAGAGGCAATGGTCCAGACTTTAATCCGTACTATTACAGGGACAGGCGTTGAGGACGTTGGTCATTCCCAGAACCCGTCATGGTAGGGTGATGGGTCTTACCACGAGGAATTAAGAGCTGTTCGCACTAAAGTTGGAACAAACCGAACATTACGTGGTTTTCGACCTGCTTTCTCACTAAACGCCGACGCGTTAGCTCTCCCGAATCATCATCGTTTGCTTTGCACAATCCTCTATGAGATGCATATAAAGAGTTTTGTGGTAATTATATCTAGCTAGCTTTAGTTATAGCAGTGTAGCACGTTTTGCCTGATCGTTCTGTCCGGTCACAAATAGTTTGTCATTCCACATGTATGTGATATTCTCGCTTGCCTGTTGTAGCTAGATCAAATGCTGGGTAGAACAGCATCTTCACAAAATATTTTATCCAATGGCTCGCAGCCTATACCTTCGGTGTTCACGGTGCAAATCCACATCCTACGCGCAAATTCCTACCACTCAGGGTCCCCGATGGACCCTTTCCTTTCCTCGTCAACTCTTTGTTAGATAAGAGGCCCACGTTTCAAGAAAATGCCAAGATAAATTGAGACTTTGAAACTCGCTCGTAGCATATTAGCGAATACATTGGCGACGCTGGTAGGGAGACACGTGGGTGAGAAACGCCGCCCCATCGCCTAGATCCTAAGGCAATGCCCACAACAAGGCGCACCAACTTTAGGTTACCTGCCATTGATCCCTTAATTTGCTATCGCATGATGCCAACGCACAAGACGATAATCTAATCTAGAGGACTCCGAGCTCCTATAATTTCACGCGCTAGCCACTGCGGCCGACCACAGGCTGCGCTGGATACGCTTCCGCTTGCAGCGTCGTGTTATGTCGATTAGCATCCAAAACCAATCGCCGACTTCTAGCTCCAAAACAAGTCAAGAAATTGGCCTTAAGGTCTGCAACACAGTGCTACACCTTCAAGAAAACTAAGTCCAGTACGAGTGATGACAGAGCAGCGCCGGGTGGCATTACCTGGAAGATGAAGAATCAGAAGTCTTTGAACATGAGTCAAGAATACTCTCTTTGGCTGTTATGTAAAGCTGCACTCTCACATATCTCATTTTTCAGACCAAGTCAATGACCTACGAGGGGAAAAAAAGGAAAAAAAAAAAAACAAAAAAAAAAAAACACAGTGGGTTTTGGAAACCCCGCGCCGAATGCGTGGACGTCCCACTTTCACAGAAGAAAATGTCCCAAAACGAGTGGACCACGTCATACGTTGCCTTTCTTCCCTGTGAGTAGCTCGCTTGCACCTCCCCCGGTCGGCCGTCTCGCGCAACACTCTGCACAAGTTGAGTTCACAAAAGGCACAGAAAAATTCTCAGATACTCGGTAGTCCAATCGTATTTGGAATGGGGGCTCGATATGTACTTTCGGGAGGTGGTTCGTTATGCAGTGAGCTAAATAAACACCGGCATTGCAAGCGTACACACAGGCATACACACACACATCGGGCCCTGACAGATCCTCGGGGATCCACTTCACCCTGTTATCCTAAAGCAAAAAGGGTATGCCGTCGGCTGAACAGGACCTTCCCTGGCTCACTAAAAAGGCAAGGCGGGCTTAGCGCCCAAATCGTACTCGAACGGGAATGGACGACGAAGTGGATGGGGCCGGATGCGTATCGTTCGATTCAGTATACTGTACTTTCTTTTCCTTCCATTTAACCATTCCCATGGAGTCAAGCTTGCTACGGAGCAAATTTAGCAAGTTCCGGTCGACAAGAGTGCCAGCGGCGGATACGACAAACCGACCGATGCATCGTCCACACGCACTGCCTCGCCGGAGGTGACCTACAGTATAAGGAGGACGGAAAAGATCTGGGCACTACCTACCGAAACCACATCCTCTCCTAGCCCTCTAAACCAGCTAATTGCCAACTTTCATATACAGATACCATGTCTAGCCCATATTCGGACCCATATCCATACGTGAGCTTTTCTTTGTTTCATTTAACGTGTCCTCTTTATCCTGACAACAATGCCCGCCGTCCCTTGCAGTCCCAAGGAGTGATGACACCTTACAACGACGGCGATCGTGTGTCCCAGGGATCAAGTAGCACGGAGTACTCACGGCAACCATACTGGCCAGCGTCGCCAACGTCGCCAAGCCGGACGTATTATTGCTCCCCACCTCTTCGCTATCACCCGTCAAAATCCGTAAGCCAGACATTCCCTGGGTCCCGGGGTCCCAACTATGCGTTACAATCGTCAGCCGCGACCGAAGGTCAACCATATCCACCACCCAGCCCTGCTTACGGCAGCATATCATCTTGCCAAGCTTCTCTTGCGCAATCCGGAGCGGGAGTTCAACAAGATAGTAGCTTCAACCTTGGAAGGCCAGAAATGATACCCGGTGGTTCACCGCCACCACAACCGAGTCTATCGCAATACCAGCAACCGCCTGATGCCGATCCCTCGGTGCCGCGTGGTCCACCCAGAAGCTTTGGGCAGTTCATTAAAGACCTAGCGAGCCCCAAACGAACGAAGTTCGGTGGAAACGGGTTTGAAGCTGGTTCTCCTCCGCTGCCAAGTTGGGGTGACCCACTGGCTGACGGGCGGGGACGAGATTCGGTCCCACAGTCTTTCCAATACCCAAACGTTGGCTCGAATGTTTGGGGTGGTCGATTAGAGGGAGAGCCTAAGGATCTACCACCGCCGCATCAGGACTATGCATATAGCCAGTGGACGCCCCAAACTAACGCTCAGTCGTCTTCAGGAGGCAATGGCCCAAAGTCTGATCCGCACCATTACAGGGGTGGGAGTTTAGGGCGTTGATTATAGTTACATATTTATTTCCATATACATATAGTAAACCTTAGCTAATGTGATCTTGGAAGGGAATAACTGCGGAGTTGGGTCGCGGCGAATGACATCATACGCTCGGCGTTAGCGGAGATGCTTGTCTGCCCCTGGCGCTATCTTGACCCGACTCTCGCCGTTCGGATAAGGATGTTATGAAAGGTCGCTCAGATGACTCTGTGAAGCTGTGGTTCGAAAAAGAACTCGTCGGATTCCTCCTCTTCCGGTCCTCCTGCCGATTCGAAATCTCCTTTCCGCTGTGAGGGGTAATCGAATAAGCGCACAGCTTCACCGTTTCTCCAAGAAAGCTCCACAGCTTCGCGCCGATCCCAAGTCATCAGTCATCGTAAACACTGCGGATATACCGCAAAGTAGGCACCCGTATATATATACACTCTTCGGAGTCCTCGGCTGTGTGAAATCTCTTCCCACTCACAACCACCTTCCCCCTCGACTCTTTACCAGCCAAACTTAAGACAAGTCTCATCACCGCTACTTTCACCAAACCAACTCATGTCGTATCCAGTAAGTATCTGAGCAGTGACTTGGATGCGATCTTCTTGCTGACAACGTTTGTTTACGCCTCTTCATCGTAGTACACGACGTATCAGTATCCCCAATACACCACCGTCACCACCCAACAACCGAGGACGATCGTGGTCGGATCCCCAACCTCCGCGGGACTGAACAGAAGAACGACAGTCCGAACTACGTGAGCACTCTTCGTGCCTCGTGCCCTCTCAAATTGTAAAAGCACGCGCTAACGTGCCGTATGCTTCTTAACTTAGAGCAGCACCTGTTAATACTCTTCCGCAGTATTCGACCGGTGTACCGATAAGCCGATCCCCGACGCAAATTCGGCCTCAACGTACCCATTTTGCTCCTCTGCCACCGGCACCACAGCTCCGTGATGTACCAGTAGTAACCCGAAGGTAAGTTTACTCCACCTCCGCCGGTGGACAATGAGGCGCCTTTGTCTGACGTCACACGTAATTTCGCAGCGGCTCCCGGTCACGTCGTGCCAACACGATCAACGCTTACCCGCAAGCAAGCGGAGCTGATTACAGCGCATACCCAACTCGCTCAGCCACCATCAACTATGGCAGTCGAATAATAGGAAGTCAAGCTCCTTACGACACCTACCCTTCCACATCCTCCCGAAGCCGTCGAGCCACGTCCGCACCACCCGTCCACCACCCTCTGCATCCCGTCAAGGAGCTCGAAGACTTCAACGTCGGTTCGGCTACTTCCGCGGGGCGGCTGTATGACGAACCGCATTTACCCTTTGCCTACGCCGACTTCAGCGCTGGTGGTCGGGACACTCGCCCGAGGGTCCAAAGAGCCGAGACCTATGGCGACAGGTACGCAGGGCGGGGCGGCACTTCATCAAGGGGAGGCGGTCCAAGTGGAAGCGGGCATAAAGGCGGAGGAGGAGGCATGTTCAGTTGGCTTGTTGGCCATAAGTGATTTTCGC
>KN823031.1:76450-92772 GCA_000827465.1 Tulasnella calospora MUT 4182 | reverse complement strand
GTGATTTTTGCTTTTTTGGACCAACAAGGAGCAAGGAAAACGCCGACCGTTAATTGCGGGCGGTCAGGTCCGGCTGAGGAGGGTCCTTAATGAGCGATCGACCGAGTCAAGGGCCTCAAGGACACAAAAAAGCAACAAAAAAAAACACAAAGGAATCTTTATTTCCAAATTTGGATACAGTTCATGAGGGATACATGCAACAAAGGAATTGTTCGGGCTACCATGCGGTTTTTTAAGACGTTACGATATGATAGATAGGTTTTGTTCGTTACATGTACTACTACAAGGGGTTATAGTTATGGAAGCTGATTGGGATAAAAGTGTCTTGAGATATCGATGCCGAGTGCCAGGCCGGTTAAGGCCCGAAAAGGGGGATATACAAAAGAAGAACGAAGTTTGAAAAGAATAAAGGAACTAGTAAAGGAGTGTGAGGGTAGTGTGCGAGTCAAAAGGCAAAGGATGAGAGGAGAACAAAAGAAACGAAGAAAACAAAGCAACAAAAGCTGCTGCTTTAGCAAGCAGGCAGAACAGCGCAACCGAGCTGTGCCTCGATCACCGACCAGTCGATAGGGACCATAGACGAGGTGTGCTTCCAAGGGTGCTCCCATTGTGCGGGGGCAGCTTCGTAGGTCTCGTAAATGTTCATGGCCTGCTGCTCGGAGGATTCCGTTGGAGAAAGGCAGAGGAACGAGTCGTCGTAAGGGTCGGAGACGATCGGGTCGGTGGGCTCGTCGTAGGACGATTGGAATGGGTGGGAGATTTGGATTCGGGGAGTGAGAGGGGGAGCGGATGAGGCGGAGGACGAGGTGTAGGACGAGGAGCAAGTGATGATCTCGAGGGATGGGCGACCTTCAGTGGAAGCGGAGGAGTCGCGGCGCTCAGAGAAGCGACGAGATTCGGAGCTGACTCGGCGGACGTGGCCACGGCGGCGGAGGCGCTTGGCTGACTCGCTGGAGAGGCGGGATGGTTCATCGACGACGATTTCGGGTGCGTCGAAAGAGGTGGTTTCTGGCAGAGGAGAGCGGGGCTCGTCCTCGCCGTCAGAGGACATCGAAGGTTTAGAAGATAATGAGGTCGGAGAGGTGGATAGTGAGGGCGGGGCGACGTTGGAAGAGGAAGCGGTCGAGCTGGCCGAGCCGCTTCGGAGGCGCTTGAAGAAGCCGATCGAGCGCTTCTTCTTGAGATTGAGAGGTTGAACTGGAGGTGCGAGAGGGATGAACGAGTCGAGGGTGATCGGGTAGTCGTTGAGGTCGACATCGCTGTCCTCGTCGACGGTCTTCAAGTGGGCGGGCGATTCCGGTCGACGCTTGATTGGAGAAGAGCCTGAAGGGCGCTTTGGGTTGGATACGGACATGAGACTGAAGTCCATTCCGATGGTGATGACGCCACGCTCAGAATCGTCGTGGGTGGAGAAGAGGCTGACTGCCGAGCTCTTGCGTCGCATGAAAGTCTGCATTGTTGTTGATATGGTACTGTGAGATGGATGATGGTGAAGATTGAAGGTGGCAGATATGAACAGATGTGGGAAGGTGATGAGGTAGGAGGAGGAAAGGCGGAAGGAGCTGAGGGGGGATTGCGGATTGTTGATGAAGGGGGGCCAGGAGGAGCGCGTACTTATACGCTGTGTACGTGGGTGTAATACGCGGGTACCATTATTGCGCTGGCAGAGTGAACGAGTAGAAAGGCAAGGACTACACAATGGGGGGCTGGTGCTCCTAATACGCCGAGTAACCGGGACTTGACCTTCAAATCGGGCATCCAGATCAAGGGTTGTAATGCTTCGAACGCACTTTGATGCTTCGCACTTATCTAGATTCAACCACCTGAATGGCTTGTTAGGTCGAAATGGGCAGTGAAGCAACATGAAGCGTACCGAAAACGGGTTAGGAGAACAAAGGCAACCCGTGTTATGCCTCGACTGGGAACAAAGGATTTATCCCTGAATGGTTAGCTCTCGTCAGATTGCGATAGCCTTATGATGTGGGGCTTAGATCAATCGGGCTGGTCTGACGATTCATCGGGAGGGGCGTGGTCCGAGGGCTTGCTTTGAAATGAGAGGGCGATTAATGGAGCCGAGGCCACCAGCTGACAAGTACTAATCGAGGATGGGAAGATAACGTTCACAGTTATTACACACAAAAGAGGATGGTCAAGCCGGGGCACGCACTCAAGCCCGTTAGGACAATGCAGTTTTACCGGGTGAGAGAGCTCACTAGGATGTACAATGGACGTTAACTCACAGGAGGTCGGCGGGGGGCAGTGTGGGAACGGGTTGTGGGCGGTGTTACCCGGAAATCCAAGTCCGAGCACCTCCGCCGGTCCGGCGCCGAACTCCCGGTTGGGAATGTCCGTCAAAATCCGACGGTAACGCCTTCGCGCAGTGCGCGAGAAACAGAGCGAAAAACACAGACACAGTGAGCTCGACGTAGATTGAGATCTACTGGGCAGATTGACAGGTGGGAGAACACTAGTAAACGTCAATCTGGTTAAGCAGAAGGCAGATCGGATTTCCGGGCCACGTTGGGCGTAACTTTGGAGGCTCTTGAGCGGGCGGTGCCCATGGCCTGAGCAACTTGCTCATCGTTCATCGACGCCAATGACGGATTAGATAGTAGGCAATCTTATCTCGGACGGCCTATATTATGAGGGTTTTCCTCCTCCGCCGCGGGTCTGGTTGAGATCACCCACCGGGAGGCTTTACTGCAGGCGCACACGAGATTACACAACTCGACAGAGGTTTCCGCAGGTCACCAATCTCGCGCAACCATATTCGGGTTGAAGCATGTAATTCAATAGCAGAATCATATCTCGTATAATGAGGGATTTCCTCCGCCGCCGCGGGTCTGGTTGAGATCACCCACCAGAGGCTTTACCTGGAGGCGCACTCGAGGTTACACAACTCGACAGAGGTTTGCGCAGGTCGCCAATCTCACGCAACCATATTTGGGTGAAGCATGTAATTCAACAGCAGAATCCTGTCCTGCATCATGAGGGATTTTTGTCGTCCACGAGGTTTCGAATGAGGTCCTTAGCTCGGACATTATTCCAGGCACTTAAGATTACACGATTCGACCGAGGTTCCGGCAGGTCACCAATCTTGCGCAACGACATTCGGGATGAAGCATGTAGGTAGATAACAGAATCTTATCTCGTGTTGTGAGAGGTTTTCTCGTCTTCCACGAGGTTTCGAATGAGGTCCCAGCCCAAGGCTTTGCTGCCACCACCCCATATATCGAATTACACAGCTCGACCGAGGTTCCCGTAGGTCGCTAATCTCACGCAGCTACGTTCAGTTAGAGCATGTAATTTCAAACAAGTGACGACTGCGGGCGGTCCGAGTGTAATTTGTGCCTGCCAGAATGAAAACGGGGCATCTCCACTGGGAGGTCCGGGGGGTCGGATGAGGTTCACCGCTTTCCTGGAGAAGCCCACTTACGTTGATCAAAGTGCCACAGCTAGCCTATCTCACACAGCTATAGTAATTTAAATCACCCATAACTCCAAACAATATCGACTGCAGACGACTCGAATAAAATTTGGGCCTGAACAACGCAGAAGAGGGTCCCAGGCAGGCAAGTCCATGAAGTGCCCATGTTTGGCGTAATCTCGCGGAACCACATCCGAATGAAGCAATTTAATTAGATAGCAGAATCTTATCTCGTGCTGCAAGAGGTTTTTGTCTTCCACGAGGTGTCAAATGATGTCCCCAGTCTCGACCTTCCTGCGCCACCCAAGATTACACAACTCGACCGAGGGTCCCGTAGGTCGCTAATCTCACGCAACTACATTCAAGTAGAGCATGTAATTCCAAGCAAGTGACGACTGCGGGCGGTCCGAGTGTAACTCGTGCCTACCAGAATGGAAAAGGGGCGTCGCCACTGGGAGGTCACAGGCGTTAGTTGAGGTTCATAGCTTTTCCTGGAGGCACTCAAGGCCACCCATTTTGACCACAGTGGCGCAGTTAGCCTATCTCACGCAGCTATATCAAGGTAAACCACGCATAGTCCCAGGAAACGTGAATTCGGTTCACAGATGCCTTGAATGAAGTCGCCGGCATGTCACCAATCGCACACAACCACCTTCAGGTAAAGCATGTACTTCCAAAGCAAGTGCCCGGCTACGGGTGATCTAGTTGTAACTCATATCTGGAAGAGGTGGGGAGGAGCTTCTCCACTGGCACGAGTTGAGAGCTTTGGATGAGGTCACCAGCGCTTTACTGGAGGCCCTCGTAGAGCACCCAACGCCACTCGCTTTGACCAAAGCGTAGTTCGCCTATCTCACGCAGCTAAAGCGTACATAAATGTCGATTGCAGATGGCTCGAATGGCATCTGCGCCTGAAAGCAACGCAGAGGAGGATCTCAGGCGGCGAGTCTCATGAAGCGCCCGGCGTGTTTGGCGTGATCACCAGGCCTGAGGGCGTGTGACGTTCTACGGTTTGGATTACAACCCTCACCGGTGGACTGACGCCCGCTCCATTTCGCCATCTCCTTTCCGCTTGGGAACGCCTCGTTGTTCGTACACTACGCAATTGTAACGTCAGCCGGCGGCGCCAAGTCGACAGCGCATCAATCGCAAGTCTTCTTTCAACAGCAGCACCTCTGCTATACTTTCGCAGCTGACTTATCGCTAGTCCGCAACGTATCTCGGAACCGCCATATTCAGCGATTGAACGTCTTGTGAGTCGACAGACACTCGTTCTCAGCTCAATACTCTTGCTGAACATGTTCATATGCTCACAGCTGCCACCCACTCGACCGTCGACAACGGTATCCACGCATCCGAAAACGCAAGTCAGCAACATGGCACCTTCTGTCCTGACCACCCCAGCCGTTCCGGCCCACAACCAGGGCCCTGCTCTCACTCAAGTCGAAACTATCACCTACAGTAATGCTTCCAACGTGCCTCAACATCCCAAAATCAAGCATCGGTCGAGCAAGCCTATTCTCGCCTGGGTACAGCGGAAGCTTACGGCCGCGGCGAGCGGTGCAACCGGCAAAGTTCATCACAAGGAGAGCCACAGCGTCTCTGGAACCTCTGGTGGCCAATCGACGAGCAATGGGGAGGAACAGAGGAGAGCGAGCGGACCACAGCCGACGAGGGCTGGAGGTAACCATCACCAACGCCGCCATAGCCACCGCAAGCCTACGGACACCTACGCATCGAGGTCTTCGCAACGCAGCAGGTCTCTGGAGCGTGCGTCTGCCAAGGACATGAGGCGCATGGCTGCACGCAATAAGCAGCACTCCCCAGCACCTCTTTCAATCGCCGCTATTCCTCCCGACCTCCAAACCATCTCGCTTAGAGGGTCGGAATCCGCACCCCCATCTCCTCGCTCGGGATCGCTGTCCTTCTCGGCTGCACCTGGAAGCACCTGGTCCAATCCACCCGAAGCCGACGACGACGCTTCCATTCGGCCCCTCCCACCGACTTCGCCGCCTTCCCCCACGCCTTCCCGCTCAACCCACTACACAATATCGAGCTATACGTCTGGCGGAGGTATGTCTGATCCCAGAACCTTCCGCTCCGGCGCAGCGAGCACCAAGCCGACTACGCTGTTGTCGATCGACGTAGGTCCCCAAGTCCAAGGGATGGCTCATATCGCGCAAGCTCCGCCTTCGACTACCGGTGGAAGCGTCTCTGCGGGACCGGGAACTGCACCTTCGAGCCCGTCGTTCGGACGGTTCCCTAGAGGCCACGCTCAAGTTCCTTCGGTGGCAAGCATCACGTTTGGCAACTTGCCCTCTGGACCTCGACATCCGTTGGCATCCGCTCTCTCGCCCGAAACGGACTACGAAGAATTCATAAAAGCAGAAGAAGCAGGAGAAGGCGCACATAACACCGCCCCGAACATGTCGCACTATCATCCTAGGAACAACCCGCGCCCGTCGTCACCGCCTCTGGATAATGCCTCCACCTATACCCTGGCGTCATCGACGTTCGCTATGCCTCACCGTCAACACGGCCCACCTTCTGTTGTCTCGCGATTCCCTGGGTCCATCTCAGTGCACGGGGGCCACCGCAGTCTTTCGGGGTTGAATCCGGATTTGTACGACGGAGACGGAGATGCGAGCGTTCGAGCTCTGCGACCCAGAAGCAGGGCAGGCAGCTGGGGCAGCATGGCTTCGACCGAGACCGGTTGGAGCGCCGCTGTGCATGCGCTGGGTCCGTCAACGAGGAGGGTTCCTGGCAACGGCAGCATGCGAACGGCGGACGACGTCGACGACGAGGGGAGCATACGATACGGTGCGATGGAGGAAATCGACGAAGTTGGTGCAAGAGTTGGAGATGTTAGGTTGGACGAATCGACGATCACGACCACAGGTGCCCCGGCCCATGCTGCTGGGGACGGACAACGAAAGCGGCCAGGATCGCTTACCTTTGACTCGAATTTGGCGAAACCCGATGCTGCGCTGGCTCAACCCGAAGTTGGAATCAAGTTGACTTTACCAACACCTGATCAGAGTCGAATTACTACGCCGATGACGGAACAAGAGGATGCGCTTGCTCAGCAGCAAGTTGGAACGGAGTCGGAAAAGCCCATCGCCGAGAAGGCATATGTAAAACCGACCGCAGCAGAGGAGGTTAGAGCCGAAGCGAGAGGCGAGACGATAGCACCTGCCCCTGTTGCTGTGGCCGTGCAGAAAGAGGAGAAGGAAGTTACCGAAAAGGAGTCGTAGTCATTTAGTTTTCACCTTTTTGCGCTTGTTGTTGGAGTCTCGTCGACGGTTAACTTTCTTGGTTCCTCTCTCTTCTTTCTTTTTCTTCTTAGTACACAGTGTACATATATGTTGTATCATGGTCTCTCGTCTCAGTCGTGTTCTCTCGCTTAATCGTGAGGATTCTACAATCATACCAACTCTCACAAGCCCTTGATATCTCCCTCGACCCCAGGCGGGGAGGGCAAAGGCCTTGACGACGGGAAGATCAAAAATATGCCGCCATCAGGGCGGGGGCATGTTTTCAAAGACCGCGGGAAAGTTCGATGGCATCCGTCAGCAGCTTCTCTCCCTCTCTCGCTATCACTTCCCCCGTCATCGACCTATCCCACCATTTCCTCTCCTTTACCGACTCTCTAGCCATTCCTTGGCCGAATGGCACTCCATCTCCTCTTGACGGTATGGCTTGCCACCGTCTGCGCGCTCGCGCAACCTCAACCACCTGGATCGGACCTCGATTTACCTCCACCGGATTTACCGCTCCCATTGATTCACTTCAAGTTGGGAGACCATCGCACCATCGTCAGCTCGACGAAGAAGAAGCAGAACTGGGCTTCGTTTTATACGACTACTTCGACTGGGACTTCGTCTTATGGAGCGAGTGCGGCGGAACCAGCAACCAACAGCATCCCTGTTGTCAGTGCGAACGGGACGACCCTGCCGTCTTACGACACTGTGGTTCGTTCAAAGACAGTTTGTGGGAAAGGATAGGCAGATTTTGACTGAGTCATTTTGCAGTATACCTTCAACCAATTGATCGATCATAACAACACGAGATTAGGGACCTTCGAGCAGCGGTGTAAGACTTCAACTGTCCGTTTTTTTTCTTGGCGTTCCCAGCGCTAACCACACCCTCCAATCCCATTTTCAGATTACTTTACCTATGAGTTCTACGAGCCAGGAGGCCCGATATTTTTTGCGTTACCTTCCGAAGGTGAGTTATCTTGTCGTGCGCAGCAGTTGCCCAGGTTTTCCAAGCGCGGCATCCTCGGCGGACTCGGTACTCACGTGGCGCCACACACGCTCCTCCCTTTCCTCTTTCCATATACGCAGCCTCATTGGACAACTACGACGGTTCCGTAACGAACAGCTCCATCACAGGACATTTGGCGCAACTGAACAAGGGCGCTGCAGTCGTGCTGGAACACCGCTTTTTTGGCCTATCCAACCCTTACTCGAACTTGTCAGAAACAAGCTTCAAAGTGCACACCATCGAACAAGCTCTGGCGGACGTTGTATATTTTGCTCAAAATGTTCATTTGCCGATGCCGAACGGGACGAGGGTTGGTCCTGATAGGGCGCCTTGGGTTATTATCGGAGGTGAGTTTTGGTTGCTGTCCTACGTTAGCATGCGAGATGTTAACCGGTTCTCCCAATTGCCCAGGATCGTATCCAGGCGCTTTGGTCGCGTGGACTATGTCCCAGTATGTGTACTGGTTGCTGTTTTGGAAGAGACGCGCTGATCGTAGCGTTGCATAGGCATCCAGGCATATTTGCTGCTGGCTGGGCATCCTCTGCTGTCGTTCAAGCCCAGGATTTCTTGTACGTTGACGCTCTCCCTGGAGTCCGTCTGTGGTCCTAACAGTGAAACGCATGTTGCAGCTGGTCGTACTTCGACATTGTCAAACAGTTCATGCCTACCAACTGCAGTAATGATATCCAGGCTGTTATCACCCATCTCGACAACGTTTTCACTACCGGTTCTGCAGCCGAGCAAGCTGCGGCCAAGGCGACCTTTGCATTGTCAAACCTGCAATACGCCGATGACGTGATGGCGACAATCCGTGCCCCTATTTTCTCCTGGCAAGAGCTTCAGCCGTACTATCAAGACACGCAAGCAGGCTTTTACGCCTTCTGCAATTACTTGGAGTACGATCGCGTGAAGAAGCAGTATGAGAGCAGTGGCTCTGGAGTAGGATTACAGACAGCTCTAGGAGCATACGGAAACTGGACACAGTATGAGATTAGAGTGAACGGATGTACAGGGACCGAAGAGTAGGTTTCCGCTATGGAGACTTTCTTCGAGGTTGCTAACGTGTCCTTGGTCACTTAAGGCTATGCTACGGAACCCATACAGTTTCGAACACGAGCCGCTGGACAAATACAACAATCGACAACACTTACCGGAGCTGGGCTTGGTTATATTGCAACCAATTTGGTAAGATTGAGCTCGGGGTGTGGCCACCGCTATTACAGCTATTTACGCTTTTCCTTCATTCAGGATGGTACTTCAGTGGTGCTCCTCCAAACTGGCCTACGATTGCAAGTCGATTGAACAGTCCGGATAGTGAAGTGGTGCGTTGTATTGAACTGGCTTGTCGTCGGTCCGGTTGCTGATATGTTCAATCGGTGTTTGCGCCACTAGCGCCTATGCAGCCTATACTTCCCGAATACGTTCCCAATGGGTACCACAGCCGCCGAATCGCACAATACGGCGGCCTTCAACTCCAAATATGGCGGATGGAATATCCAGACCACGAACGTCTTCTATGCCAATGGCAAAAGTGAGTGTTCTGGCTAACGTTCTGCCGTGAAGTGTCGACTAAACACCTTCTGACGCGTGACAGAGGACATTTGGAGAGGTGTAACGCTTTCCTCAGACCTGAACAACCATGTCTCAACGCCTAATATGCCAATTGCTGTGGCAGATGGAGGTATGCATTCGAATGCAGTTGAAGAACGTTCGGGCAGATTGCTAACTTGAATGCATTTAGGTTTCCACTGTAGTGACATGGTCATGCAAGCTGGTTTGTATGAGCCCACCGTTGGTGCAGTTCAAACCCTTGGTTCTGGTGAGCATTATTTCAAGCGTTTCGGAAGCCCCACGCTAATTTGTTTGGTGAACTTGTTAGCGTGGATCTACAAGTGGCTTACCGAGTGGTACATGCTTCACCCAAATGTCACCCGTCCGGCAAACGTGACCATATTTGACGACCCAACCACTCTGCCCACGCCAACATTCACTCCTGAATCGATACCGACATCCATATCGAATGGTACTTGGCTTGCGGTTGGGTCTCTTTCTCCTATCGAACTACCACCATCTTCCTCATCTGGAGACGGAACCTCGCCAACTGATTCATCAGACCAGAGCGATTCTGGGCCCAGGAAGAATGGTGCCGTCTCAACGACGATCACCTCTTCAGGGTTTGGCCGTGTTGCTACGCTTTCAATCTTCATTGCCGTCTTTGCCCCTTATGCTTTCAATCTTAGTTGACATTTTCACTCTTTTCGTTGTCGCATACTTTGTCTTCACCGATCCTGAACGGTCTTTCGCACCCTACTATCTCGCATTTAGTTGCGACACTTCGCTCCTTATTTTCGTTCCCAGCCCCCATTTTTTTATTCTTCGCTGCTATGTACTAACCCCCTCACCCTACTACTCCCTATTGGCCAGCTCACTCCCTCGCAGCTTTATTGCCTCCGCCAGTTTCGACCGTCGGACCTTATTTAGGATATCGTATCGGTCGGCTGTATCATTATCAAATGGTTCGATGTGTTTGCGTTGAGCTGGGGGCTCCGAGGTGGTTTCTCGACCTTGATCTGGCCCAGGATGCGGGCCAGTGTCAAATGCAGCGAGTCTTGCGCCCCTTTTTGCTTTGTGATGCCATCTATTACCTGGAGTATCCTTGATCAATCTGAGTCTTCGGAATGCGGGGGCTGAAATTATTCCAAGGTCAAGTGTGTCTCCGGGTTTGCGCTCATGCTATTTACTATCGGGTAACGGGGGAGGCAACATGGAAAGAGAAGGGGAGTTGCATTCAACTACAGTTGAATGGGACAGGTCGCCAAGCCATGTTAAGCATCAAATTTTCAGCCTTGCTTCTCTGCATTCAAAGCCCCCTCATCATCCCTGCGTCCTGTGACCTTGACAAATCCTTCCATGGCATAATCCGCTTGTGAAGCCTGGGATTCGGTAACTAGAATCAGCTCATGCCGTGTCGTACTGGATCGAAGAAGACCCACCCATTGTAAGAAATCTCGTCCCCACGACGGCAAAATGGCAGTTAGGGGCCTGACAAAATTGCCGTAAAATGGAAGGATAATGTCGCGCGACTCTTGGGCATCGATGGCTGAGATGATGGCCTTGACAATGTCTTGAGGTTGAACTGGGGGCACGAAGAACCGGTGGATGAAGGAGTTTCTGAGGATTTTGTGATATGAGGAGCGGGAGAACATGGCGGTGTTGGTGTAGCCTGGAAGGACGAGGGTGGTGCGGACGCTTGGGGTGTTGTGTCTTTGTGGAAGGTTGAGTAGCGAGTTAAGAGCTCATACTCGGGCGGTATGCTGGAATGCCGGGGACTTACTTGTGGTCAAGCTCGTAACGGAGTGACTCGTGGAGAGTAACAACGGCAGCTTTCGATGCAGAGTAGTCGGCTAGAAACAAGAAGGTTTGAGTCTAAGGAACCTCGTGGCAAACAAGCTGTGATTGCTCACCGACTTGAGCAGCTCCAACCAAACCCATGATGGATGACATGCTGATCTGTGGGCGATGTAAGCATAGCACCGAATAAGCACGAGCAACCGTCTCAACTTACGATGTGTCCAACTTTTTCTTGAATCATGTATGGCAAAAACGCTTTCAGAGTCCAGAAGTGACCGATCGTGTTGACGCCGAAAGTTCTGCAGGCAATTCATGGTATCAGTACTCAGAGAAGTAGAGGCGCGTTGTTCCTGTCTTACTGTTTCACATCTGCTTCTGTTAGTTCCGTGATGAGCTTGCCCTGGACGACGCCAGCGTTGTTAACCAAAATAGTTGGATGACCAAGGTCGTTGACGATTTTGGCTGCGACACGTTGGACCTCCTCATAGTTTGAGACATCACATTTGTAGTACTCGATATTGTCTTAATTTTTCCGTGGGGTTAATCTCAGAAGCGCTTAGGGCAAGGAGTGAGGGTACGCACGATTCTCAGTTACAAGCGGAACGACATCCATAACGGCCACAGTAACACCACGAATGGCAAGCGTATTGGCGAGTAGTCCCCCAATACCGCCGGCACCTAGAAGAATATGGTAAGAAGCTGGAGATGAGTCTCTCCTAAGAGGCGACGTACCTCCCGTAATCACAACCACTTGTTCACTCCAATCAATGCGGGGCCCGCTACCGAAAAGCGTCCCATTCCTCCATCGACGATCAATGGCGCACAGAGCCCCTTTACGCAAGAAATTTTAGGGAACAGGGGTGGAATATGATAGAAATTTGACTCACTAAAAACGAATACGGAGACGACGTAAAAACTCGACCAGAAAATTATCGGTGAAGTCCATGGCAAACCCTGCGACTTGTAGAAGATCGGGACCCAAATAGCAAAGAAGGGACCTGTTTAATTTGGTTGTCAGGTATTATTCCTTGCCTCGGAAGTAACTCCACTTACTGAGCATGGTCTTTGAGACGACTTTGACGAAAACATCGACGTCGACGACTTGAGACTCGAGAATGGGTGCGTCCATGGTTGATGATTAGTTGAAATACAGCTGAGTGAGAGTATTAGCGTTGGAGATCCAGCTCCAGACGATGAGTAAAACGATGAAGAAGTGAACCGGTGTTTGACGAAGATGCGGAAGTATGCGGTGGCAGTCTGGGACAAACAATGGTAAACGGCAACCTTAACTCCGCAAAGTCCATGTGACCCAACTTGGCAACCGGTTCGGTAGCTTCTCTTCTCTCACACGCGTCGCGGGACAGCTCAGAAAGTTCCTTCCACCACCACCAAGTACATTCCTTCCACCCTTACCCCCTTCCCTTCCTTTCTTTTTGCATCCAACAGCAGCAGAAATGCGCACGACATTCATTTACACACTCTTTGGACTTGCGATGACGGCGGTGGCAACAGCGGGCGAGATGTACCCTGCGGGAGAACTTTTACCCAAGATGTCCTTGACGAAATCCAAGCGACACCCATCCCCAGGCGGTCTTCACCCTCACCGCGTCTCCAGAGGCTCCAGCGACGGGTTTATTCCTGTCAGCCCTGCAAGCAAAGCCATCCCGGTGGTCGGCGGTGACAAGAACGGCGGGAAGCGTCGCCTCTTGCGAAAGGACGAGGTCGTGGTCCCGGCATCGCTACAGAATCCCGCCTCAAAGCGAGCGACGTCGTTGTCATGTGGAGACGCTAACTATGGAGTCTGCCCGAGTCAGCAGATGTGCTGCCCCGTCGGTGAGTAATCATGTGGATATTTTTAGTCCCATTATATTGTGGCATAATGGTTTCGGTGTTTCCCGGCGGTCTATCGCCCCCGTAACCGCGCGGGTCGAGTATCCCGCATGCTATCCGGCGGTAGTCGTCGCTCCGCTACCGTCTTCAATGGGGAGGATGCGAACGCTGCCAGCGATCTACCCACTGCGCAGTGTCTCACTGTCCGGGTTTGATCGAACGCACGAGACCTTTGTCACCGGAATCCGAATCACGTCCCCCCTGCTTCTTTCCACTTCCGAACGGCATATTGTGACAGGGGACTGACCCTCTTCCATGCATATAGGTGGACTCTGCTGCAAGTCTGGAGACTGCTGCGACCAGGGCTACAGATGCTGCACCACTGGCGAGTGCTGCCCAGAGACGTACGTCTTTTTCTCTTCATTAGAATGAGGATTGAAAACTAACTGCCGGACTGCTGGACTAACAGTCACAACTGTGTCACGGTTGGTGGCATTAATGGATGCTGCCCCATCGGCCAAACTTGCAGCTCGACTGGCACCAAATGTGCGGATCCTGGCTTCGTTCACTGCCAAAACGAGAACTTCTGTTGCCGTGCGTGATAACAATTCATGAAAATCTATTTGGGGTTGCTTATCTTATTTTTTCGTTGACGTCCAGGACCCGGCGACACCTGCACGCGGGACGCAAGCGGCAAAGCCAGCTGCCAGTCAGGTACATCCAACCAACCCGCCACCACCACTACGACTCAGCAGCCCGCCACCACCACCACTACCACCCCTGTGGTAACTACCACCACCACCACCCCGGGTGCAGTGACCACGACCACCACTACCACGTCGCAGACAACCACTACCACCACACCTCCCGCGAAAATCGAGGAGACAACATCCACCACTGACCAGCAAATCCCAACCACCATGGCAGCGTCTAACAGCGCGGCTTCTCTCGTTGCAGGTCCTCCGACGACCATGTACAACCCCACGGCTATCACCACTCTGCCAAACGCCGCGTCGGCCTCTGCCTCTGCTTCAAGCGTAGATATTCCTATCGAAAATACTTCTGGAGCGATGGCCATCACGGCAGGAATCGGCTACGGCGTGTTGGTAACAGCGGTTTCGTTCGCTTTGGGACATGTAGTCGGTGAGTTGGAACGGACACGCCACAAGCTTATGCACCAGACTGATGTTGCTCCTCGTAGTCATGGCTTGATCATACCCCTGATTACGGTATTGGACTCCTGTGCATTCCTCTTTCCTTCCTTTCTTCGGCGTTTGTCTGGGCAGGTCACCAGCGCGTTCCATGGTGACATATTGGCCAGATTTTCGTTTTTTTCCCCACCCTTCTCAGCCGTGTCACCTGTTTACTTGTTTTTATCTTTTACCGTTTATATACCGTATCTATCTGCTGATAGTTATCGTACTCTGTTGTCAATTTTTGTTTAAACGAAGCCAACACCTTGGAACGGCTCCGGACTCGCCATCCCAAGTCCGAGCGTTCTAACCGGTGAGATGAGAGCCGCAATCGGCGAAGAACTCTGTCAATGCTGCAGTACTACCTACGCGTATGAAGGGGAATCAACTCTCTTGGCCCGGGAAGAATGGGGAACTGAGCACGAAGAAACGCTGTGTGTTTGTCAGCTGTCGTGTAGATCTTCTCAACTGTATGGCCCGCAGCTCCTCGACTGCCCATATTACGACCACGTTCATCTTCCTGCTACCTAGGTCACCCAGTCCTTGACCCCCCTCTGAGATGGCAATGTAGCTTGACTCCATTGTGAGGTGACAAGGTAGCTTGACTTTTCAAGCCCTACTCACACCTACAGAAAACGGGCTCCTCATGCAAACCTCTTTGGTGTCCACGTCCCCTGCTCCTGCTAGACTCGGACACACCAGCTTCGAGTGCTCTTACTAAACTCTCAGGACCCCCCGCAGTTGCGAAGGGTGCAGCTAGGAGAAAGCCTCTTCTCGACGAGTTGTGCGGCATATCCGCTGACAGGTCGAGGTGGTTCGAACGCCTTTGCACACCCCCACGCCTTCTCCTTAAAGCAAAAAATCTCCGGAGCAAGTGCTAGATACGCCTGGAGGCAGTGAGGGCTTAAACATATCGAGCACATCTTCGTGTGTTAAGCCATGAACAATGGCGTCTGCAGTGTTCGACAAAGCATCCCGTGGCCAAGCTTCACGAGGAACGTGGTTCTTCGTACTCTGCCTCACGCTTGCCTCCTAACTGTTCCTTCGGTCATGCTCTCCGACGAACGTAGATTTCTCCCGCAGCTGTCAACTGTTTGCATGGGTCCCTTGCACCAACGTATTCTTCATCCCACGTTTCTGGCTTTTTATGCTTATATTTAGCGGAGCCGACCGACCCCGCGGTATGCTTGGAGAAGCAAATGGTCAGCAACGCGATGCTTCTCAGTCCTTCTGTGTGGGTGCCCAGGCCGGGATAGACATGCCGCACGCCTGATAAGGACATTTCCGGGCCGTATTTGAAATGGCATCGATGAGTACGTGCGCTTACATTATCGACCCTGAGTGTTTAGGCTTGGCACATCCGCCGAAGACTCGCCGCCCACTTCGCTTCTGGTGTCGAGGAACGGGGGACCTTGTCGCCATAAATTGCTGGGGGCTCGGCAACCGTAGTCACTTCCCTCGGGACAACTAGAAAACCGAGAGCCTTCAAAGCTCGGACCCCAATCTTGGCAGTGCGCACTTCATCTTCCCCCCACTCCTCCTCTACCCTCTCTCTCGTCGTCCACTCGGGATCCTACAGCAGAAATGCAATTGACACTCTTTTTCACCCTCCTCGGACTCGCAGCAACGTCTATCGCGGTCCCCAGCGGCTTCGAGGCTGCAGGAGACGTCTTACACCCGTTACTCCCAAAGGCCGACAAACGATCGGTAACCGCCGTTGATGGTCTTCAGTCGAGAGAGATTGGTGGTGGCTTCATTGCTGTCATCCCCAAGGACAGCTCGTTCCCAGCGGAAGGCGATGATGGCTCAAGCAAGAGGCGACGGCGGTTTCTCCGACAGGAAGAAGTAGTCGTGCCAGATTCCCTGCAAGATCCTGAATCAAAGCGAGCTGTCTACTGCAAGAACAGCGGCTATGGTCTTTGTCCCAGTCTGAGATACTGCTGCCCCCTCGGTGAGTCTTTATGGTCCAACCTATCCGGGTATCGCCCCTCCACCTCAAGTTTTAGTGGGAAATTATTGCATCTCCCACCAAGCTTGCTCTATAGTGATATAAATTTTGCATACCGTGAACTAACAACCCTGGGCGTTCTAGGTGGACTGTGCTGCTCCGGCGGAGGATGCTGCAAAAGTGGCCAACGGTGCTGCAGCTTCGACGGATGCTGTCCCTCTTCGTACGCCCCTCTTCCGTGCTAGAGTCAGGTTCAGAGATTAACCTTCTATGAATGGAACTACAGGTACAACTGTGTCATCGTGAGCGG
>KN823031.1:45523-61527 GCA_000827465.1 Tulasnella calospora MUT 4182 | reverse complement strand
CCCCGATTATTTGGATTCCAGAAAGGGGGCCTTCGTTCCATAGTCGTCAGAGTCATGGGGAGGCCCCGGCCGCGAGCACTGATGCTTATACAAGGGTATTCTATGACCCAGGCATCTATAATAAGCGGTCTTTTTCATATCTGGATCCTAAGAATGTTATTGGCCATGTGGTATGCATACAAATGAGGTATTTCAGCCAGAGGATGCTTCTGAGGGTTCTTCATTGTTTCACCAAACCGGATATACACCGCTTGTTTGATGCAATTGACTGCGGCCATATTTGGAATTGCATTTAAACATTGATGAGGTCAAGTTACCTAACAATGCTTTGGCTTGGCAAAAAGTCAGGGAAGACCTGTCCCCCGATGCTCTGGCGTCCAGAAGCTGGCGACTACTGTTGCCATGTACTTTTCGGGGCACAGTAGGCACTTCCACTACGGGCAAATGAAGGAAAACAGCCGCCTTAGAAAGGCTCGACAGGCGTAGCTTCGCAGTCCCCTGCAGTCATCTCAGACTTCTCCCCCCTCTCCTCCTCTCCCCCTCTCCTTAACATTCAACTCACTTCCCTACCGCAGAAATGCGTTCGACATTCATTTACACCCTTATCGGACTTGTAGCGACGTCGATGGCGGTTCCCAGCGGTGTCGAGCCTGGAGTAGAACTCTTGCCCAAGCTCATCCCCAAAACCGAAAAACGACAAGTATCCGTTATCGAGGGTCTCCAGTCTAGAGAGATTGGTGGTGGTTTTATCGCTGTTCTCCCCCACGACAACTCGATCCCAGCAGATGGTGACGCCGGTTCAAACAGACGGGGACGATTTCTGCGAAAGGATGAAGTAGTCGTACCGGAGTCCTTACAGGAACCTTCTTCGAAACGAGCTCTGTATTGCGAGAACAGTGGCTATGGTCTTTGCCCGGGCATGGGATATTGCTGCCCTCTTGGTGAGTCTTATTATCCAGCCCTTCTTTCCATCCCCGACTTGGCGGAAATATGCTGTCAACTCCATCCACTCTTTCACTACGTTGTCGAAGACTTTTGACTTCCGGAAACTAATAACCCTGGACGTTTTAGGTGGGCTGTGCTGCTACAACGGAGGATGTTGCAAGAAGGGCCAACGGTGCTGCAGTACTAGGGGATGCTGCCCAAATACGTATGTCCACTCGTTCCTACTAGAACCAGCACCCAAAACATAAAGCTTATGCGAATTAATGAATAGGCACAACTGCGTCATCGTGAACGGCAAAGAGGGCTGCTGCCCAATCGGCAAAGTTTGCACTGCGTCGACCGGGAATGGATGCAAGGACGCCGGTTATGTTCCCTGCAGCAATGATAACTTTTGCTGCAGTACGTAATTACGGCAAGGCTTTAAATCTATGGGTCTTCTGACGATGGCTTTGGGACGTTTAGAACCTGGCTACACTTGCTATCGCGACTCGCTTGGCCAGCGCCTCTGCAGGGCCCCCGGTTCCCAGAACGATTATACCACCACGCCCAAGCGAACTACCACAACCACAACCACAACAACGCCTGCTTTTGCAAAGCCCACCACCGTCAAAATACCTGAGGACACCACAACCACGGACGCCCAAGTTCAAGAAGCGGGTACAACTTCATTTACTTTCCCGACGACTACTCCCACCCCCGCATCAACGACCAACAGCACGAGCTCAGCATCAAGGACTTCTTCGACTCCTGACATTCCCATCGTGGCCGCAGCAAACGGTGCTGTGGCCGCCACAGTCCAGGAAGGATACGTCTTCATTATGGCACCGGTTCTTTTCGCCTTGGGCCATGCGCTCGGTATGTCCTATTTGATCTACGCGTTTCTGGGTGATTTACTCAGCTCATCCTCCGCAGTTGTTGCATGATTATATCCGTTCAAAGTGATTGGTCGATGTGTGCTTTCTGTTCTTTAAATTCTTTCTGGCCCGGTGAATAGCGTGTCCATGGCGTTGTACAACTGCTTTACGTCTTAACATCCTGTTTTGCCGCGCTAGCTATCTATTCCAATGCGCTGGACGTGAATTAACATTGATCTGTAGTTAGCCACTGGATAGCTGGTATCTACCCATACGATGACTGGTCTCATCTCTTGTCTTCCATTGTTAAACGAATGTAGTAGCCGTTTGCTCCGGTACCAAGCTGAACAAGAGATGGTGGAAGTGGCGTGCCGTCTCTTAGAAGTTAGAAAGTGGCCGCGTTTCCTATTGTGGGATACCGAGTGTTCGATTTTCGACCTGGGACTCCCCGCAAGGTCTTTCCACAACCACCTCGTCAATCTACAGACTTCGTTCTTCTCCCTCTTCCCCAACCTGCGATGGCCACCGTCGCGCTCCCAGACATCCAACAGGCTGTCGCTGATTGGGATAACAGTGGCAAGGACGATTAGTAGGTTCAGTTTCCCTTCCTCATAGCTTTGTCCTCTTTCGTCTCGGGTGGGTCTACTTTGAATCCTGACTGCCCGCCACCTCCCCCCTCCCCACTCGTGCTCTTGCAGCTTCAAAGTCCTTCGCCCGCATGTTCTCAATGCTGAAGACCCAGCCTCCCGCGACGCCTTGCTAGACGGGTTTTACACCCTGGTCAAGGCTACAACTTCGTTGTCCGGCTGTCAGCCACTCCAGCCGGCCGCTTTCGCCTCCCTCGTCCTGTCGTTCACCGAGGGCTTGCCCTCAACTTCAAAAGATGGACATGTACAGTGGAACACCCCATTAGTCGCTGTTTTGGAAGATATCATTTTGGATACGATTTGGACCGTTGAGACCGAGCTGGAGGATCAGATCCCCGACGGTCAGAAGTCAACGACCGCGGATGAGGATAAAAAACCGTTGGCAGAGATTCTGCAAATCTTATTGGTGAGTACTATACTATTCACAGGGGGTTTCAATGGAGGGCTTGATGATTTTCTAACTGCTTCATGGCAGTCGCATGGTGTCTTACGACGCTCCGTCTGCCGCGACCGATTGGAGTTTGGCCTACTGGGCCTTGCCAAGCTTGTCGATCTACCAAAAGTATCTTCAAGGGTGGCAAGGGTTCGAACGGCCATGCTTTACAAGCAACGCAAATTCAACCTTCTCCGCGAAACAAACGAAGGTTACTCCAAGCTCGTATCCGAAATTACATCACTCGTTGGGCCACCTCACTCCCCTGAAACTGGTCAACCTGCCGAATCTCTCGCAACGACCTGCAAACGGGCAAGAGCTGCTTGGGAAAAGGTTGTTGGGACCATTGGGTACTTTGATCTCGACCCGAACCGCGTTCTTGATGTTTTGTTGGACGTCTTCTCCACCTACCTCATTGCACATCACCAGTTCTTCCTGGAACTCGTTCGATGCTCTGGGTGGAGTCGTTCTCGAGCATCGTCAGGAAGCGCTGGCCCGAACGGCGAGTCGAAAATGACAGTTGACGAACCGACGTCGGACAAGTATGCGGGCAGGTCGTTTGAGGAAGTGCTCAAGATTGCGGAGCAGCCCTTAGCAAAAGAGGCCTCGGCAGCAACGGACGCAAATACGCCGATCTTGGGCGACGTCCTTGGGTTCAAGTTCGCTCATTATCAGGTCAGCAACAGCCCTTGCACTTGCAAGACCGGTACTCAGTCCCTCGTAATCACAGGCCCCTGGCTCCACCCAAGATACCGTCAAGCCTCTCTACTTCCTCACGGCGCTTCTCATCAGAGAAGGTTTTCTCGAGTTGTCCGATGTATATGATCATGTAAGCACACGTGTTACTGAGATACTTGGGAAGATTCCTAACCCGGATGATCACCTCACTTAGCTCACTCCTTTGGATCCGGCTCTCGCGGCTATGGAGGAGCAGGCCATTCAGTGGGCTCGAAAACAACTCATGACTCCACCAAAGTTCAATGCCCTGGCAAACGCGGCCGCATTAGAGTCGTCTTATCACCATCGAGGTTCGAATTCGAATAAGGAAGAAGAAGCAAAGAAACCCGAAGACGAAGTAGACACTTCTAACGGGCCTCACAATCAAAAACTCTTCTTGCTCAAGGCACTGTTAGCTGTAGGCGCAGCTCATCCGGCTTTCTCAATCATCTCGAAGTTCCCTTGGATCGTACGCGCGTACTCGGACGTGGCGGACCTGGTATTAAGGATAACAAAGCAATCCTTGAAGCCGCTGGTATCTCGCCGTCTGCCGACATGCCAGACTGCCAGTAAGTATGCTTCTAGCAATGTCCAAGCCAAGATGCCGTTTGGCAGCTCTAGGAATACGGCTCCCGTCTCCAAACCCAAGGAACACGTGCTCGTGTTCGATGCGCCATCCCCCGTCGGAACCATGTTGCGAACCAACGTTTTCTTCTATCCTTATTGGCGGCAACTTATTCCCGCGTGCTACAATGATGAAGATCTCGTCTGGGTTGTACAACCTCTTCTGCAACTTCTCGGTACTCGAATCAGCCGCAACCCAAACATCGTCATCGACCTTTGCAAGTTGGGTAGTTTCACCCTGTCCAAGGTATGTCTGCGTCTCGTACAATACATCCGCTAGCCATTCACACATTCCCCATAGATCGACAGCCAGACTTCTGACCAGAAGGAGCTCAACGAAGAAGCAGACAAGCGCACTCGGCAGATTTGGAGCGACTTGATCCGCCTCTACCTCCTTCCCGCGACATCTCTCATCACCGCCAATTACATGGTCTCCAGCGCGATCTGGGATCTCGTCAGCCGCTTCCCAACAGAAACGCGGTGGATGTTCTACGAGGAGTGGAGTTCGTACGGAGCAGACAAGCTGGTTTCGCGCCTTCACCCCGAATTGGTCATCCAGACGAAGGAAACTCGCAGGGAAATTCGAGATATCCTGCGGCGTATCAGCAGCAGCGTCAGCGGCCGGGCATTCTCCATTCCTATCTATCACCTCATGCACTCCAACCCCATCCCTCTCTTCAGTGTCGCCATCTCGCAAGTCCAGAGCTACCCGAACTTCCCGGCCCATGTGGCAGAAGCCCTAGAGTACATGACTCCTCTTGGGTACGACGTACTTGTTCACAACGTCATCGGTATTTTTGCGGATTCAAACAAGGAAACACTGAAGCAAGATGGAACGAGTCTGGTGGATTGGATACACAGTAAGTGCGTCCTTTGAATAAAGATATTTGATTCCTAATAGTCTCCACTGCCAGACCTGGCATCGTTTACTGGGAAAATGCTTCGCGCGCATCGGGAGCTGTCGCCGGAAACATTCTTGCGATACATCCTTCACCAATTGCACAACAACTCTATCAAGGAAGTTCTTCTCCTCAGCGAAATCATCAGCACTATGACGTCCATTGCACCGCCTGCCGACTACAACGATACCCAAGTAACAGCTTCTTCCGGGGGTCCGTTGTTATGGCTGGAAGCGACAGCGCAGTCAACCCGAGGCTCTCGATCGGCTGCTCTCAAGCGGGGCAATTCTTCTGGAATGAGGCGTCTTATCCGTTCCCTGACGTCTGACGACCAGCTTGGCTCTCAGCTGTTAATTGCACTGGCACAGTATAGGGGCTTGTCGAGTTATCGCGTCAAAGATGACGAATGGCATCCCAAATCTCTCAGCCATGTTTTCGATCAGGTATGTTACCACTTTCCACGAAGCGAAACCAGCTTCTGACCTCGGCGCTACTGCATTCAAGGCCCACGGTGTTCTACTCCAATGCGTAGAGCTGCTATCCGCTTCCCTACGCACCGAGGACTATGCGAACTTCGTGCCGTCTCTTGGCGATTTGTGCACGAAGTATGGTCTGGAACCTGCTGTTGCCTTCCATATTGTGAGACCAGCCTTTGAGAGGGTTGTTTCGGTACGTCACGGCATTAAATCGTTTCCGGGAATATACTCATTGAGGAAAATACAGGATTGGTCATATGCACAAGCACTCGATCGCAAGGAGGCGGAAGTCAAGGAGAAGCTACGCGCCCGACAAAATGCTGCTGCTGCTGCGGGAGCCACCCCTGCACCGCCTCCGGCCGCTGATGCTACGTCTACGGTTTCCGATGTGTGTTAGATCTTTGAGCTTCATAGACAATAGCTGACGGTCCATTGGCAGATCTGGCCACCCGTTCTTGTGCCCGTAATCGAGGCCGCTAGGACTATACTTCCCTCTCGCGCCTTGGAATTGATGGGGTCAGCTAAGTACCTCATCTTTTGTCGCATGCATTTATTCACCCAGTTCCTTTAGACCACACTTCTTTACCACTTTCTGGCAAATGGCCTTGGCAGACCTGGTTCACCCCCAACATCCATACGAAACAACGATCAAGAACTGCGAGGCTTTCAGCAAACGAAAGGATCCCAACGATGCCTCTCCCAGCGAACGCGAAATTGCTGCAGATAATCGTCGTTTGTCGGATGAAGTCAGGAGTGCTTTGGTTGTAGAGGCGCGCCAATCAGTAGATCGATATGCAGGCGGCTTGCTGCGGTTCAGACGCGAAAAGGCTGAGTGGTTCAAGCATCTCATGGGTAAGTTGCCCACGCATTTGGTTCTACAAAATAATCCTGAGGAGCTGTTTTCAGGGGCGACAACCTTCCCTTCCGTGCCGTTGATGAACGAGATCGTCCAGCACTGTGTCCTGCCGCGAGCCCTTGTGAGCCCTTTGGACGCCGAATATTGTGCAACCTTCATCCGAGTATTGCATAAGAACGCGACCCCTGGCTTCTCCACTCTGGTATGCTACGACAGGCTCATCGGAGATCAGCTTGCCACGACTATCGCTTCGTGCTCGGACCGCGAAATTGTCAACTTCAGTCAGTGGCGGTGCTTAGCTTTGGCCTTTCTAGATCCCTGATGAATTTTCCTACAGGCCGATTCCTTCGTCTTATCCTAAGGGACCTTGACGGTTGGCTTAACCCCAAAACGTACATGAGCGAGCAGGCCACCACGACAGGCGTCTACCTACCAGGCTTCGTGAAAAAGGTAACATCGCTTGGAAAACCAAAGTTTGAGCAAGGCGACCTGCTGAGTTCCAATGAAATCGGCTCATTCATCCAAAAGCTTCACAAGAAGATTCTCAAGGTATGTTTGGCGGCTTCCCCTACGAGGCATGTCTCAACTCGTTCTTCACCGCGCAGGCTGCCATGACTTGTTTGGAATCCAACGAATATCGACCCGTCAAGAACGTCTTCCTCGTTCTGAACGAGATTTTGACCGTGTTCCCGATGAAGAAAGTGAATGCAGCGTTGGGAATAACATTACAACCCGCGGTGAAAGCATTCCTTACAGACGAGCGTGACGATATCAAGGTGTTGGCTACAGGGTGAGTTACTAATACCATCCGTCTTGATTGTCACTCAACCAGATCAATTCTAGCTATTACAATAAGCTCGAGCTGCAGAAATCTGATTGGCTCCCCGAGATCCCCCCCGCTGTCTCAAACACTGCGGCGAGCTCCGCTCCCAGCCCTGCACCCCCTGCAGCCCTGACTCCAGTTCCCCCGGAGACATCAACCCCACCATCGACGCAATCCCAGCCACCTGCATCTAATCGTTCCTCGGGTGGACAAGGAACCGATGCAACAACAGGACCTACCTCGTCAGTTGCGGCCGCGCAGCAATCAGCAAACGGCTTGCCCGCCAAGCCCCAAAGTGTTGTCCGAGTGAGCAACCATCACAAATTCTAATTACCTCGGGGTTAATGATTCGTTACTAGACTCCTTCGTCTGGTGGCGGCAGCTTGCAGACCAGTTCGCTCTCAAACCCGACTGGTTCGCGATCCACTATACTCCCTGGTACAAGCGGTTCATCGTCATCTACTTCTCACAGGCCCGCGGAAAGGTCTGTATGGCTTTGCATTCACTGCAGACTCATTCAACTGACCGATATCTCCTGCGTTTCTCAGCATTCCTAGGCCAGAGTTCATCCCGAGGGGCAAGACTGGTGTGCCCCCGCCCAACGCGTCGGTCGCAGGACAAGATGCTAGGTCTTCCCAGCCTTCCCCTGGTTCTGGACCAACATCTTCGACAAGAGTCTCCCCCGGAGTATCGTCGCTTCCCGCCAAGCCAAGGGACCTCCCGCTTCGTCCTGATAGCCGTTCCGACGTTACCCAATCCCCCCGGCCTACGCGTAGAGTTGACGACACTCCCGGACGGAGCTCTCAACCCATGCCTCCACCAACCGCTCCAAGCTCCAAGCCTACCGCACAGGACCTTCGGTCCTCTGCGAAAGCTCCGACCGGAAGAGACGACAGTGACGATCGTTCTTCGCGGACGCAGAAGCGCAGCAGTCCTCCGCCATCCCGCCCCGGAACCCGGAACCCAAGTACCGACAGTCGTACCAGTGATCCTGCTAGAACAGACCGCAGTAGCACCGCGCGTGATCGTGGAGACAGGACTTCGAAACGAGACCGCGAGCAAGAGTCCGACCGGGAGCAAGATCGGTCAGGGGGTCGAAATAAGAACCGCGACGACGACAGGGACCGCAGAGGTGATCGCGACCGAGACCGGGATAGGGAAAGGGAGAAAGAACGGGACCCGGAAAGAGATCGTGAAAAGGATAAAGACCGTGAAAGACGACACCGACGTGAAAGAGAGCCTTCTGGTCGGAAGGAACGGGATCGTGATGGTAATTCCATGCCATCCTCGTCCCGAGGAGGACGTCGGGAGGAGGACAGAGTCAAAAACGAATCATCCCGCATTCGCCCTGACGAAGTTTCTCATAAGCGTCGCCGCGAAGATGAGGTACCTTAGGCTTATCTTCCGCACCTTCTAGCAACATGCTGACCGGTTTAATAGCAGGACGGGGGTCCATCCAAACGAATGCGAGAGAACGAGCGAGATCTTTCCCGTTCTCCCCCTAGGGAAACCGCCAGAGAGGTCAACGGTCGGGAGAAGCGAGATTCGAAGAGACCGTGGTCCCCAAACGGACGTGATCGATATCGTGGAGATGAAGAACGTCGCGCAAAGGAAGCAAATGGAAGAGAAGGGAATCGTCACGAGGAACCTCGCTCGCAGCCCTCACGTGATCGAGAACGTGGTCGAGAGGGGGATCGCAACTCCAGAGATGGGGACAGGCGGGAAGACAGGCTCAAAGAGGAACGGGTCAGACGGGAGGCAGGTCGCGATGTAGATCGGGAACGTGAACGAGAGCGGACAGATGGGCGGTCTGATGCACAGGATGGCTCCAAGCGAGACCGAAAAGAACGCGAAACCGCAGAGCGTCCATCAGATCGACGAGAGTCGTTCGACCAGGGCAAGGTAAAGAAGCATCCTCCTCAGTCCCCACTGTTACTGATGGCGGGTTGCATTCAGAAAGCAAATGCGTCCACGACAGCTGGACCACCTTCCGAGCCGCGTGCGATGAAAGCCAACAAATCGACTATACCCGATGCTAGCACCGCAAGGGTGGGCGCGTTGCATAGTGAATCCTTGATCGGCAACTCGTCCTCTTCGCGAGGTGCGAGCGATAGCCATGTCCCCCAGTCCAAGCTTCTAAGCCGTATTTCGCAAGAAGGTCAGGGACAACCTCCTACTGGCCCTTCTCGTGCCCCGCCCGCCCATCGACAGGGTTCGGGACCTCGTCGAAATCAACCCGGCCCGGATACTCGCAACGGCTCGGGAGTGCCTTCAAAGCGCACGGGACCTGATGCAGGTGGTGACCCCGTAAGGTTCTTCCTTTTATTTAAATGCGTTGGGCAGTAGGCTCACGAGCTTTGGCTTGGAATTTTGCTTTCACAGGCGAAAAGGTTCAGACTAGAACGTCGCGACCTTAACGGGGACGACGGCAAAGCATAACATCGACGCACCTCATCTCCAAATCACCACTTTAACTCTACTACGTGCCAGCCGTTGAAGACCTTACTTGATAGCTGTATCCTGTCGTGTTTTATTACCTACACCCCCGATATACATTCGAACAGTCTCACGTAACACGCCGCAGTGCTCTTAGATATCCTGGCGGCGCATACGCCGGTCCCCGACTCTAAGCTTAAGCCCTTAACACCAGATCCATCGCCGAAATGAGACGAAACCTGACGAAACCCGCTTGCTCGCAACTGAGTTCAGAAACCCACCGGCCATTACCCTTTCTCTTCAGTTTAAGTATATATATAGATGTCCTGCCAGAAACGATTACTGCATATCATCTCATGATCAAGCGGCAGCGGGGATTCTAATATGAAGCGAATGCTTGATGGTCACCGACGAAGTGGCGATTTTCAGCGCATCGAGGCTCGGTTCTACACGCTTGCCATATCACCAACATAGTGCCACACACTGCACAAGGTCCAAAGAGGCGTGGATAGTCCGGTCAATAGATATACACAAGTTTACCCGACGGGTGGATAGCTAAGTCAGCTACGGGGTGGGAATTTACTGTCACGTCCAGCTCCAACAAAACCCTCCCACTACGTAGAATAGGCCGCCCGGCCTCCTGAACGACTCAAGCGACGCCCAATGGCTGCCAACCCCGACACATCGAGTCCCGATGGGGTGAAAACCTTAGCAGAAATCATAGCTGAGCATCTTCGAGACTCAGTCCGACAGCATTGGGCAATGCCCCACACTACTACCCCCTTGATCGCTGCCATCCAAGGACCCCAAGGTTCCGGAAAAACTACTGCGGCAAGGGCGGTCAAAGCCCTTCTCGAGGATTGGGAAGGGTACAAAATCGTCTTGCTCTCTCTGGATGATCTCTACTTGCCTCACGACGGCTTGCGTTCCGTTGCCGCAGCCCATCCAAGTAATCCTTTGCTCAATGGCCGAGGCCATCCGGGAACCCACGATCTAGAATTGGGACGAGACATTCTGGAGCGCTTGAAGCAGAGAAACCCCGAACCAGAGGATGTGATCATCCTTCCGGTATTTGACAAGAGCCTGGAGAATGGGGAGGGCGATCGGTTACCGGAAGACTTGGGAACAAAGGTCGAGCCTGGAGTCGAGTTGGTGATCGTGGAAGGCTGGTGTCTTGGGTTCTATCCCCTGTCAGATCAGGAGTTGGAGAAACATCATAATGCTGTTCAGGCGCAAGGACATGAAAGCGACGCAGCGGAGTCCAAGCGGCGCCAGCCATACTCTTTGCAAGATTTGAAGGACATCAACGGTTACTTGAAATCATACGTCGAGGTTCTCTACCCCTTTTTCACCTGTTTCGCTCAGGTTGGTTATTGTTTCCTATTCACATTCTAGTGCCATTTGCTGAATTTCATCGAGCAAAGATTATTCCTGGACCCGATCCAATAGCGCTGACGTACAAATGGAGGCTACAGCAAGAACATGACATGAAGGCGTTGAATGGAGGCCGAGGGATGACGGACGAACAAGTCCAAGCGTACGCATTGCACAGCATCTGAGATTGCCAATATAGATGTACTCACGCCTCCCCAGTTTTGTTGATAGGTACATTCCCGGATATATCTTCTTTGCTGATGGGGTGGAGAAAGGATACAATACTGAAATCGGCGTCGAGCCTGTCCTTGGAAAATTCCCACCTTGGAGAGGGCATCACCTCCGCGTTACGATAGGCGAGCAGCGTAACGTCACGAAGGTCGAAAAGCTGTAATACGTAAAAGTCCATGGAACTTTGTTATCGCCGGACCTCCTCAAGATTATGTGGGAGGGGCATCTGTGCATTCCATCCCTGCCATTGGGGTCCAGCCCCCTCGTCGTTACGTTGACGGTAGCCCCTTGATGTCGGAGAAAGATTTCGTTTAAGCGAGACCAGGTATCGACCGAATGTTTGTCCGCAAGATAATCGAGTCCACAAATTTCTTTGTTGGCTATCCCCAGTCCGGGTCCGCTACGCTGAAATCGGCTAGGTCATGTTCCGTAACCGTCATCTCCCCGTTATCCATTCATAGTCATTGCGTACATAATCAACTACATCTCTCATCCAAAGGACGCTCCATGACCGCAGACATCCCAGATGCTGTTACAAGAGCTGCGAAATAAGCAAGATCTTGGGCGAACCCGACCGCCAAACGGACACCAACTAATGGAATGAGCTTTGGCTTGCCACGTTGGAGTACCCAACTCCTTCTGTCACGTACGTAGGACTGCCCATACGTTGCACCCCTAATTGCTCTGACGTAACTGAACCCGACGATCTGGTGGTCGTCCCCCCTACGACCGTCGCAAGTGTAAGCTTGTGCCCCTCCCCTAGACTGAGCGTCTGTTCCACTTGAGGAGTGCCGTGTACTGAAAGTTGCTCGGGAGTTTTGTCAATGGAGGCCCAACAATAGAGTTGATCCCGCCTATGACACCAGGATATTTCTGGGTCCCGGCTACATCGACCATTGCGCTATGCGGAGGATGGAAGTAAGCGAACTATTAAATTGCTAGATGCGACTCAAGATTAACCTGAAGAGCCAAGGTTTTCCTCTCCGCAGTCCTACGAAAATCGTTGAAGGCCCGGAATAGTCCAGTGAAGACGCGCGAGAGCTCCCTGGCTTGAGCGCGATATGCAATTGGTAGGGACCAAAAGTATCGAGATATAAAATCCTCGCATCTCGAAAGCCCGTAGGACTGTAACTTGAGGAGCAGCGGCCCAAACAAGCGAAGGACTTCAATGTCTTCATCGATCCAAGGCTCTGTCCGTTGGCAAACGAGAAGCTCGGCGAAGAAGAAACCGAGCAGCTGAAGCAGACTCGTAGCAATTCTAACCAACCACATGTGTCAATATAAAGGAGTGGCGATAGTTTCATGCACGAGGCGTACCTTTTTGCAGCGGCCTGAGCGTCTAGAAGGTTTTCTAGAAGCATTACTACATGAGCTCGAATAGCCCTTCCTTCATCCCGCAATTCAGCAGGAAATTCTGAGCTTCGCATACATTTCTCTAATATCAGGAAAAGTCTAGTCCTGTTTTCGATTCCGAGGTCTGGTTGTTGAAGCGCATTGATCGCCACAATACTTGCCGAGGATAAAATATTAACAAGGATCTTATTGCAGTCAACCAAATGCGCGTATACGTGCTGTGAAAGGCCCCGGGCTGCCTCCTCGATACCCTCGATAGCGGCTGGAGTATAAAGTGTGTCGCTACCAAGTCCAGACATAAGTGCTCTGTCGGAAATTCGAGAGCTTAATCACATACCCTGTGTAAAATCCTACTAGCTTATCACGGCTAAACATGTGCCTTTCCCAGTGTTTATCGGGGTCTACGCCAGCGGGGGCAAGCATTTGGATTGCCATTGCGAATAGAGGCAGCACCTGCCAGCCAGAAATCGGCAGGGCTGTGGAGTAGCTAGTGAGATAGTTTGAAAGGCGTCCTATTGGTCTAGATATTAGAAGGGATCGGAGTAATGAGAAAGCGAGGGATGTTCGGATAAGAGTTGGGGAGCAAGTTGGGATGTGATGCTCCGGGATCAACCAGAGAGGATGTCCACCTCCTTCAAACGAAGCCATCAACGCGCTTGCCCAATCATGAGCTTCAGGTATAGAGGAATACATGGGAAGTAAGATGTGTGTGAACGCTGCAAGGTAAAGGCGGGCCACAGCTGCGTAGCCTTCTTCCTGCGGGTATCCTTGCGATTGGAACGCATACCTGGAGGACTTGCCGCACAACTGCAACGATCGTCCCAGAAATTCGTCATCGGACAATATTTTTTGTGAAGATGCATCGTTTGTAACGGCGAAAATGTTTGCCGCGGTGTTAAGCAGTGTTGTGGGGTCGTCAGATGTGCAGATTGCCCGCTTGAGTGCAGTAGCCCGTAGAGAGGAAGTGAGGTCTCCCTCTCGGACCTTTTGCTGGAGAGCCGGATGATAACCAACATCCGGGGGCCACAGCATGCTCCAGAATACCCAGAACAAATTGCCCATCAAGAACAGCGGCTTCCACAGGGGTTGACTAGCCCAAACGAGAAGATGCGACAGAGGAGTTTGGTACGGGCAAAATTGGTCCCATGATGCGAAGATTGCAGTTAACACCAGGACCGCCAGTCCCAAGTAGAAGGGAACTGCCACAATGAAGGAGGCGGAGGGATTAAGGATGTGGAGGTAAAGGATGAAGGAAATGCAGAAGATGACGAGGCCGATCTGGAGAAGGGATGGAAGAATGTCGTCCAGAACCAGCTGCATGCGCCATCGCTCAGCCCCTAGGAACCGTCCGAGTTGCTCCCAGCGTTGGCGATCCGGGCCGCCTCCACTTCGTCTGCGGTAGTATACCAGCCACTGCCGGCCGAGTACTGCCAAAAATGAGGCAACGATAGCAAAGGCTAGGCTCAACGCAAAAAGAACGTTGACGACGAAGATGTTGCGTGCTGGTGTGAATCCCGCCGATGGTAGGGGGGATGCTTCAGCAGGTATGCTGTCGTTCCTGCCTAGCGATATAGCAAATAATATAGCGTTGTTTTGCGCGAGCAGTGCATTGGTGTCGTCGCCGGGATTGGCAGTCATGAGGGGGAGCGTGAGGGCCAAGAAGGCGGTGTTGATGCCGGCAAAAAGACCAGCCTACGGAAAGTAATTCGTTGGATCAACGGGTAGGAATGAGCGAGGAGGTGCACTTACAAATATGAGCAGTCCTTCAAGCTGTTCCTTAAGACCGATGGTCATGTCGTCATCAAGCTCTTGCGCCAGCGCGTCGTAGCAACGATAGAACTGGCCTCCATCTTCTCCGAACTCGTCCACCGGATTTGGGACAGGTATGAAATGGGTTGAATTGGGGGAATGACTTGAGTTGGCGAGATCGGGCATCAGAGGCGTTGGTCGTTGTGGTCGGTTGCTCCAGTGTTGGCCTGACGGGGTCAGTGGCTTTGAACTGACGGGGGGTCAATAGGGTCCGTCAGTTCAGTTCAATGAGGGGTCAATGGAGATAAGTACCATGTCCGTCATAAAGCCGAGCCCTGTTCGGACCCCGCCGTTCGTTCCATCAACAAGTTCCCCTCAAGCTTACCGACGTCTTCAACTTCAGCACAACTGAGGAGAAGCACAAATTTACATTCTTCTGGTCTGGAGGGTTAAGGAATCTTCGGCGGGAGGAAGAGTTATATGACTTATTGTCACAGGATCTCGACGAGAATACCGCTCAGGAGGTATCACAACACGATAATACTATTGTCATAGACCAATGGGTAGATAGATAGAGAGATAACAATTCTTCCATCCACGACTTACCGCCGCGGATCGTGGGGCCTTACCCGCTTACGTAATTCTATTGACGAGGGGTCTATGGGGGGTCAGTTCAAGTCAATGGAACGTCGACTGACCCCCGCCATTGACTGACCGGGGTCTGACGGGGTCAGTGACAACACTGGGTTGCTCCACCATTGATGATCACGTGCACAGTGCTCGTTGGCCCGGGCCCCGGGCATTGAAGCCGTTTCCGTTCCAAAGGCGAGGCTGCGCTTCGCAGCCTGTGTGGGAGTTGTCACCTTGGCAATATGACTCGAGTACTCTCACCTGTGTGGCCAGGATAAAACTCTCAGCGTGTTTACCACGCGACTCAACCACTCCTGACAAAAACCATCATACCATGAACACTCGGTTTGAAGAGAACCTTACAGCGATTCCAGAAGTCCCCAAAGCCTTCGGAGAGGATGGTGGGCATTTCTACAGATACTACGACGCAATTGCGGATGAAATCGACGACTAGTCAGGCGGAACCAGCCTCTACTCTCGCAAGACGGGGCGGAGTAATCGACGACGACATGGTCAAGAGTCTAAAGGCTCAACTCGACGGCATCCTCATTTACGTTCGTGCTGTTTGCCTCCCTTCTATAGTCATTGATAATAACACACACGCTTTGACCAGGCCGGTCTCTTTGTCGGAGTCAACTCTGCATTTCTGGCCCTCACGCTTCCGGAGATGACCGCCAACCCTGCTGATGACACAAACGCACTTCTTCTCCAGCTCGTTACTGGAGGCAATCGTAATATAACGTCCGCAGACGATCTTCCCTCGGCATCGTTCTCCCCCGCTTCCTGCATTTTCCCTGTCAACATACTTTTCTCCCTCAGCCTCACTCTCGCACTCCTTGCTGCGTTCCTTGCCGTGTTGGGGCAACAATGGCTGGTCTACTATCAAAAGCGGAGTGGTGGTGGTGCCGAAGCTCAAAGGTGGGAGCAACTCCGACGCTATCTCGGCGCAAAGCGTTG
>KN823030.1:161602-190173 GCA_000827465.1 Tulasnella calospora MUT 4182 | reverse complement strand
CAAGCTCCAGCGGGTGGCGCGCCAGCAGAGCTCAGTCGATCCGCCCCTCCGACACAAGTCGATGCTCGGCGACGCTGGCTTTTGGGTGCCAGAAGAGACGCTCTCCAAACACACGGGAAGCAGTGAGGGGTTAGCTGATGAGCAAGCAAATCCGGGAAAGGTGGGTTGTCGTTTATCAGGCCATAAGCGGGAGGGGGCAGCTGATCAAGACCCCCGGGGCTTACTGTGTATAGAAAAGTGCTTGTAACACTATGGCTGGCGACCCAGGCTATGCTCCAGCTGGAGCGAGGCTATTGGACGTAACGGGCGTGTTTTGTGTATCCTGTCGTCACGTGTTTATCTGTCCAAACGCTGTTGTCGACTTTCGGAAGGGGGAGCGGTACGTGGCTTCCTGACCCCGGGGGAGGGCTGACGCTGACCCCAGATTCCAGCTATCGCCCAGTGGACGTCTGCTTTTCAGGACCGCTCAACTCCTCATATCAATCTGGGCTTAGATACTTTGTCATTACCTACGACATCGCTTGCAAGTATGGCGTCAATTTTAAGAAACGCTGCTGCGACCCCTCTTGCAAATTCGTCTTGATCCCAACAGCTGAGGAGGAGATGTTCATCGTATTCTGCGTGAACAAGTTTCATCAGGAGTCTCACGATGATAACTGCGGTGCGAAGAATTCTCTTAATTATACCAAGTTCGTTGGTCGCACGTGCGGCGAAGGCGTCGAAACGATTTGGGCGAAGCTTAACTGGCTCCGATCAAGCACACGAGAAATGAGCCCAGGCATGAGGATCGAGGTACTTTCAGAGCATTTTAATGATTGGAACTGGCAGAAGGTGCTTGGGATTGGTAAGCCCCCGTGGATGCGAGCCCCCGGGGACCATAGCTGACTGCCTCTTCTGGACTTCCTAAAGTCCGCTACACCAGCAAGAAATATACCACGTCAGTCTTGAGCCTAAGTATTGCACAGCAGCAGCTTGATGAGTTGAAATCATCTCTCGGCGAGAGAGAGGTGTCGCGCCTCCAGTCCGAATATGACGCTTTGGGCGGAGAGAAGTTCTATGAAGACCCAACAAAAGTCACCTGTAGGTTCCCTTTAATTTCTTCAAATAATTCATTGTAGTGTTGAAACGTTGACGCTGTAGGGCTTTCTCGAACTGAGTTGTTATCAGAGAAAGGGCGAGCTGGCCCCCGCGGGCCGATCGGAACGGAGTCGGCTGAGGTCGACCATATCGACTTCATATGTAAAGCCCTCCAGCTCGAGAGTACACAGTAAGCAATATTTAGTCATTGCCTCCAAGGTCATTCAAGAGGAACTGATTGCTTGATCTTCGTTAGAGCAAAGCTGTTGCAGCGCCAGCACGACCTCACGCGTATTCGGGACCCGATCCCAGCCCTGAAAGCGAGAATCGCTGATCTCAAGCAAGAGCTTGAAGCAGGCCTCGAGGCTCATTATGAGCTTCTGTGTTCCGTTGCCCCCCAGCTTGGTGCTCTTGGCCTCACCCCCGGGGATGCTGAATCTGACGACATATGGCTTCCGTCGCGGTTCAGCTCCGATGAAATCAGTCAGTATGCTCTTCAAGACCTTCTAAAAGTGGAAACGCAGATTCGAACCGGCCATGCATATAACTCTATTCATGAATTGAGGCAAGGCCTCTCTCTACGGTCGTTCTGGACCAGGCACATCACGAAGCAGCTCAAAACCCAGACCAAAAAAACCAAAGGTCAAGCAAGTTTGCAGACAGCCAATGCTCAAGTCAGGGATGCAATGAGGACCTACAATGTTTGCTGGCATTGGCTCATGCGGGTTGCACCGGACAGGACCGCAGCTTTTGGCTTGCGAAAGCTAAACGAGACCGACATTCTCGCCCTCAGCGATTGGCAAGAAGGACAAGAACACAAACGCAGTAATAAACGACTACCCTGGTTTTGGACTCTCAGGCCCCAACCGTCAGCGTTTCCTAGTCAGAAGGACTCTGTGGGGGCAGACGAGCCGCTATCAAAATTGGAACAAGTGATCGAGAATTGGCGATCCGAATGTATGTTCAAAAATGATTACCCCAGATCTGACTTTGTATCCTAACTCAGAATTACTGTTCAGTCGTTCGGCTCGATTTCGTTCACTCAACAGCTTCAGTGGAGCGCTGGGTCGAGGAGGTTGCGATTATTGGCCGAGAGATGGCGGCGACCTGCCGAGCTTTTCAACACAAAGCAATGATCTGGTCCGAACGTGCCTCGCAGGCCTTCGAAGCTTCCAGGGCTGGGGGTTTGTCGTGGGAAACCGAGTCTCAGGAAATGCGCGGTCGTGTGGCATATGCGTCGCGTCAGTTCGATTTGTATATCTGGCTCGCCGATTCAGCGTACGCGGAATTTCAGACAGCCGTCGGGGAGGAGAATTGGGCAGAGATTTGGAACGCGCCAAGAGCCTTGTTATTCTAGGAGGCGTAAACCGCTATTATTATGCTACTTTGTGCTTTCTACATCGTTGGTTCGAGATATGATCTGGTTCCTCCACCCCCGGGGTTTGCTCCATCCCCCGGGGTTTGCTCCATGCCCCGTCTCACTCTACAACCTTCGAAAACTCCCCGAGCACCAAGCAATCAGGAGCCCATTGTCTTCTGCTGTGGTAGCCGGCATGCTTCCCACAGGGAGTGCCGTTCCCCGAGTCCCGTCCCCCCACAAACACCCTCATCCCATTCAAAGAAACTTTAATCTCGTCGGTAAAGCTTCGCGTGAATCTACGTTGCTGAATCCATATAGCCTAGCCCAGAAGGACGCCTCCGTTTGAGCTGACCAACCCCTCATAAGCCCCTAACCCGCGGCCGGTAGCTGCAATTTTTACACCCCTTCGAACACCAGTACTACGCCCTGAATTTGCATCGCTCGGGCTTGAGTTTACGCCCTGCATTTGCATCGCTCGGCTCAAGCTTGTAGCTACCTTATGCATCGGGCGCCCAGGAGAGCCACAGCCCATGAACTGGTAAAGCCCCCGCAGCCATCGAATCAATACCGTAGAACTCGCACGCTGGGGGGATATTTCAGTATTATTCGATGCTCCCCGGAGGAACGATCCATGGCTATGCGACCCTCCGTGGGGGGGAGGGCTGCCTAAGGCTCCGCCTGCTTCACACCAGTAGGGATTTCGATCCTGACCGACTCTTCCACCCAACCATCTCCCCCCACTCGCTCACCCGGTTCTTCGCTCTCCATCTTACCGATGTCCAGCTCATCCAAAGCAGCATTCAATTTGTCAATTGTTGAAGTTCCGGGAAGATCGTCCTTGCGGAAATCTTCGGCCTTCAAAACATCTGCGATCAAGGCGGCTAGATTGCTCCGGCTGAGAACACCTCCACAATTATGATACCAGTGGCCGAGCCGATATGTTGACATGTTGTCAAACGGTTTGATCGCCTCCTTCAGCTTTTCTGCAAGGTTCTCGGTATCCAGCGCAACATTCTCAACCGCAAAGCTCTCCAATGGTGCTCCCTCATCTGGAATGCGCAATGGTAGCGACTTGTATTCACGAAACACGTTGAATGCGTTTCTCAGTGTCTGGTAGACCTTTGTTGGTTCTTGAACACTTCCAAAGTCTTGGTCTTCCATTTCCATATCGCCATCTGAGTCTGCAGTATTCGTTCCGGGGATGTGTGGACTCGGAGGTGTATTGCTGACTGGGGGTACCACAGAAGGTTGGGCTACCGGAACCATGGGTGCTGGTCCTTCGGGTAGGATTTCCCGGAAGCGACCGGGAAGTCTTCGAGATTGTGCCGAGCGCTTTGGACGTCGGCCGCAACCAGTCTCCGGGTCTGGTACATCTTTATTCTCCGCGGACGGCTCTGCTCCTTGGTCCCATGGGCGAACTGCTGGAAGAATAACACCCGAGAGTGCAGATTGAAGACCTGGTATTTGGACAGGAAGCACGTCATGGAAGGTTTCTGGTTGCGGGGCAGTTGGCACCTAGTATGCTGCAGCATTAGTTACTTTCTCGCTATCGCTATGGAAATGGGCAAGTACCTCTTCAACTCTATCGCAGGTCTCAAATATCATTCGCTGTCTCTCTTGCTCTGCTAGGGCCTCTGCTTCTCGTTCCTTCCGCTTGCGCACGGCACTCTGATGGTTCTCCACTGCACGTCGGGCAGCGGTTTTACTTGAAGTACACTTCCTGACATGCCGACTATAGCCCAACTCCTCAAAATCCCTTCCACAGGCACATCTCTTTCTGCGAGTTGGGGTTAGGACCATGTACAGTAGTAGAGTTAGAGGGAAAATTTGCTTTGCAACTGCTGTCACCGATCCCCGCCCCACCCCCAGCTGAGATTGAATCCCAGCTATTCTCACCACCCCGTGCCTGCACTAATTGTTTCAGCCTAAAGACTGAGATTCTCACAACTGCACGTGAACGCATTTGTTTTTTGTTTTGATGGGCGCGATGCATAAATGCCAGAGCCGCTGTGAATCGGACCATCCAAACTCCTTCCTTTACCCCCTCCCCTCGAGTTCCCCCACCTTTTCTTCTTCCTCCCCTGCCTTGTTCTCTAATCGGCCATCACAGAATGTCAAGTCCATCTTCAGAGAGTGAACACTCTCCTTCAACAGCGTCTCAGCTGACAGGCACGCGACGGCGCCGAAACTCCGCATCAGATGACGAGCTCTTTGGACCTCGACGTAAACGGTTTGTATCTCATTTTACGGTGCTTATTTGTGTGGATGGTGACATGTTTCACTCCAGCCGTGCAGTTGATCCGCTTGTCCGCAGCGGCAAGCATGCCGCACGCACCATTTACATCAAATTCCACCCTCTCACCGTGCTCCAATATGGCTTAGAGGTTCTCACTAAGCACGAAAATCAAGAGATCGATACCTTGCCTTCGGAAACTACGTACGCTCTTCTGCCAGCCTTCTGCCCTGATCATATGAACCACTGATATGCACATTCATCATTAGTGATAAGAATTGGAGAATCTTTTCGGATCTATTGAAGCTGATCCCAGAGGCTAAGAGGCGCCTCATGGCAGCTGACGGAGATGAGTACCTTTTAAGATTAGCCTCCGCAGTGAGTTCGCTCCACAGCCGCTATCTTCGGATCTAATCTGCTTGTTCCTAGATAGAGGAGGGCCTTTCCGCCGGTCGTTCCGATGACACTAATGGCTTGAAGAAAGCAATCGCTGAATGGGTCAGCGGTCGGGAAGGCAAGATCCCCAAAAATAGTAAGATCGGCCGCGGGTTCCACAACAAAATCACTGCACGACTCCTTGCTCCAAAACGCTTCAACATCAATGACACAGCGTATGTATTCACCTTTCCCTAGATGTACATTGCCACTTACCTTCAGCTTTTGCAAAGGACTCTTCGAAATCTTCGCGATGAAGTACACCGCCCGGCAGTCGGTGAATATCCTCCATTCCTGTACCTAGACTTTAACATCAACCAAGAAGACCTCCTTGATGGACTCTTCCAGTCAGACCTATTGCTGAAGGTACGCTACTTATGGTCATGCTGCACCTGAAATTAACGTAGTTTCCAGGCTGCCAAGCACGTCCTTATCGGTCCCAGCTCAGCGGACTCACTCGAAAAGACGAATAAATCCACTCGCCTTGGCAACGCTGCACTCAACGGCATGAAAGAGGTGACCTTCCCATTCATTGCGTACATCTGCGCTCAAGTAGGTCGGCATCCCGGCATCGATAGCGTCACCGATGACCTCACCATGCCCCGTTTCACAGGTACGATTTGCTCTTAGCTCCGACGAGGTTTTTGGGCAAAACGCTCTCTCCTTTGATATTTACACTTTCTATCGCAATATCCTTAAAATGCTACGGCGGGAAGAACTGGCTAAGGATATGGAGGAGATCCGCCTGTACTGGAATGAGTGAGTGCTTTTGATCCTTTTACCCTCAACTTGAGCCAACCAAGGAGAGTAGGATATTATTTAGTCACTTTAAAGAAGACAACGATGACGAAGAGATTGGCACCATGGCACAGATTTTGGCACAGCGGGCTGGAGCGGCGTGATTTGTTGGGGGATCTTGTTTATTATGTGTCCTAGAATACCCCAAAATGCTATTTATTCACGTCCCTTACACTAGAACCACAATCTCGGGTGCGCCTTGTGCTTGAATCTTGAGCAGAGTAACCTATCCCAGTCGATTCTCAGACTGGTGGGACCCGAAATGGGTTAACTGTCTGGCCCGACTACACCAGGATTATCTTTATTGTAAGGTCATAGAATCCGCATACGTGGTGCAATAATTATGGTAAACATTTTTGGATGCACAATGTAAACATGTGGTGATAATTCATTTCAGAGTTTTCATGCTTTGTGGAGATTGTGAGGTTCATAATGCGTGTCGGGCTGGTAGACCTTACCGATCTGCTAAAGTCGACATGTGGTTATAACCACAGATCAGCAATCCCTATCTGCTGGCGAGGCAGACATGCTTTTTGCAGTTTGTAAGGGCTTGAAATTGCCTGCTAAAGGTTGACAAGAGTCAGGTCCCAGACGTGATGTACCGTCTTGGAACGAGCCCTGCAATGACATTCATCGCTATCGGGTAGAATGGGCCCAAAAGCAATCCAACGAGAGATACTGCTACCGCATTACCGATAAGATTTGGTACAAACCAGATGGTAAACTGGAGTCTGGCCACGATTGAGGGGAAGCAGACGTTCAACATCATCAACCGATCACAAAATGGACTCCTAAACTTACGCGATAGCTAAAATGGAATAGACGTAAACAACGCGTTTGTGACCAATCTTCTTGAGTATCAGTGTCTCGTGACAGCACCTAAAGAGGGTTGAGGACATACCATGTCATTAACAGGCAGGAGAACCAGTCTCCCCAGTGTCAAGCCACCGAAGAAACCGGCCGAAACGTATCCTACGGAGGACCCTCCTCCACGCTCTCTTACGAGGTATGTAACAATCCATCCCCTAAAGTACGCCTTCAGCTTCGTCGAATCGGGATTAGGCACCAGGAAAAGAATCGTACCCGATCGTCACCTCGACTCCCACGTACACCAAAATGAAGAAAGCCATTATATGGACACTCTTCTGCTTAAAAATCTGCTTGTACAAGTTGTCTGAGGTAGGTTGTTGCTCCGTTTGTTCGGAATGATTCGTTTCTGGAATGAAGTCTGTTGTGTTCGACCAAGGGCATGGGAGATACCATCAGCTCCATTCACCTTCCAAGAACGCAAACCAAAGTAAAACAGAACTTACGACTCTGACGCTTCAATCGGAAAACATACAGGAGTAGCGCAACGTTAATAATCGAAATGCCGGCAGAGATGAGGTAGTTGAAGCTCCACTGTTTTTGTTGAGAGAATTGCGTGGCGATGAATGGAGAAATAAAAGCCCCAACACCTAGGTTCCAAGTCTTAGTGTAAGCACTTAGGATACCGCTCGACGATGGTATTAAAATCCATACCGTAAAGTGCGTGGAGAATACCCATGTTTACCTTCTCGTTTCGTGGAATAGACGCAACGAATGAGTTGGATCCAGCATCCTATAGTTTGAAGCGCGTCAAATATATAGCTACCCATGTAGTAGGTTTCCCAACTCTACCTGAAGAGACAGGGCCCAACCATTGAAAAAGAGGGCGAGGCAGAAGACGGGGTAAGGAGGCGCGACTGCCAGCATTGTATACGCTATGATTTGAGATGCGGCAGCTATAGAGCAGTTCAAGGTCACCCTTCATAGATTTGAGTAGATGAAAACTGGTCATACCCAGGGTGATAGTCTGAAGCACGGAATTCACTCATCAGCGAAAGCAGGGAAAGATGGATGGCTGGAATTCAACGAACCTTCCCAAAGCCAATTTTTTCAGAAAGGTATACATTTGACAGTGCACCTACAATGAACCCCTATGAGATGAGTGCGTGGGTGAGAAGTTCAACCCTTCGAGCAGCTGTCGCGTTAGTGACATACAGCACAGCCAACCACGAACAACATGGATACGACCGTGTATCCGATCTAGCAGAGAATTGAGTTAGTTGGTATGTACTTTTCATTATAGTCCTCCTCGGCGTTTATGCACGAACGCGATAATGCTCTTGAATCCGGGGAAGCAAAGGTCCCAACGTGCCGTCGTTCCACCCCGCGGTGGCAAGGTTATAAGAGAGTGTTGCCAGGTAAATCCTCTCATCTCGGATAGGCATGTTGGATTCGGGTGGAGAGTTGGGGTCCATCTTTTCCGTTACAGTGGAAGATGAGGTCGCAAGCGGCTCTGAAATGGGTTGAGCCCGCATGTCCTCCAACTCGATCTCACTGAGTCCATGGTGCTCGCGAATTCGAATAGCAGAAGGTTGCTGTGTTCTATTGTGATGTGGTGGTGTTACGGAGTTCTTCGCGTCGAACCCCGGCGCTTGACTTGCAGCTTCAGAGGGTACCCTTGATGCCACAGAAGAGTTGCTGACCGGTGTTTTCGGCCTATCGGACGAGTTGGATGGTACTTTTTCATCGATGGAAGGAGTTTGTAGACCGATAAGAGTCGTGACTGTGGACATGGTGATGGAGGGTGATGCGTGTTGGTAAGTTGTAATATTGAGAGTAGATGTTTTTATGGCCTCAGTGAGCGGCAGTTTATCCGAACGGTCGGTGCCTCTTCTGCTTACCTAATTGCACCGGTGGCGAACATGCCAAGACCAAAGCCGTAAGCGCGGCACGGGGGGCCGTTTCGAATGACTCTGCCGCCGAAACGAATTTCCAGTCCATGTTGAAGTCGCTGAAAAGGGTTAAAATCCAGATCAATTCTCGCCGTGAGTAAATTTATTGTACAAGAAAACTTACTGCATAAGGAGCACTGTGTGCAAAGGGAAACAATACTCGTCATTCTAGATGCTGATTAAGGGCAATCGTTTGAAGAGACCATCCGCACTAGACACGTGAAATCATTTACCCGAGAATACTTCGGGGGTGTCCATCGCATCACGTACAAGTCGTCGAACGGGACTGCTCTGGCTCAGATGACAGGACGTGGAGCAATCCTGTGAATGTGAGCGACGCCTCCTGCACTTATGCAGTGACCTGGAACGTATAAGAGTGACTGGTTGCAATTCCAACCAACAGGGCGGGACACCGCATAACTCCGGCGCCACACTCTCATAGGTTCCACGCGACCCAAAAATCATGATGGACTTGGCACCCTGCCGCCTGCGTACTATTTTTTTGCTTTAAGATTGCTGCGCTTGGATGCGCTCGTTGACTGAGTCCGTGAAGCTGGGAACTGGATGTCCCAACCGCTTCATGAAGTACAAGTCTTGCACACTCCAAGCTATCTTCTTTGGACCGCTGCATTGGTATTTGCACTGGAACAGGGGTACCCTATCGCGCACGCAATCCAGATGAAGACTGATAATCTTCTCTGGCCAAAACCTTGTATGGGATAGGTCGAAACGGTCCATCGACCATCGCTGCCTTCGGTTTCCAATCCGGCATGGTTCATGGACAGTTCGACTGCCGTTGAGATTTTAGAAGCGTATGACACACTCAGATCTTGCGGCCAAACTTAATGCACCATTTATGGATGTCAGTGCTGGGAGCCCAAGTTCCGTTGAACGCTGTGACCTAACCGCTGTGACCAGGTAGCCGCCGTCCCCAAGGAGTTCCGTCTGTGTCAGCTCTTTATCACCCGCGCAGGTAACTGACGAGGACAATGAATAAATTGAATGACTTCGGAGCACTCTTTGATAGCGGCGAGCCCGGTGTTGTCCTAAAGCGGGACTTGCTTGGCTCGAGCCTGAGGTCTGAGAAATGCAAGAGTACGTGGATGAGCGGGCCTCCAGCCCGCGGTGTTTATGTGAACAGCTGTGCTCGATCTCACTGCGGGGTCTTATTGGCTACGCGCACGAACAACTCACCCATACCAGGGTCGCGTGACCAGGCTCTTTGCCTCAATTCGCTCAGTGACCCGCTTGACGACGGGCTGATAATCTCTGTTCACCATGCCTCTCCCTATATGACCAAACAAGGAGCTTGCGATATCCAGTCGACGCGGCTTGAGTGGTGAAAATTCAGGGGGAATGTGAAGTGTCACCCCGTCCCAGCCTCCACCTTCGCGTCCGCCCGTCTCTGCTCCTCATTGCTCCCCGCGCGCTCAATCTCTACTACACCCTTTCCTATCTTCGTACGTCTTTCTCAATTCCGATGAGCCAAAGTGATATTCTATCAACCCTAAGGAGCACCGGAGAAGTGATACCGCTGCCGGTTCCACCCTCCACGGCAATTATCTAGATTTTCCAGTGATTGGTTGGGACACAGTTGATAACGATCTTCTAATCCTCTCGTGAAACTTTCGCGCGAGTAACGAAGAACCAGAGGACGATTTGAGCAGCCATCATGGCAATAAGCCTGGAGCAAGCGTCATCGTAAGCGTTATTGAACCAAGACGGGTAGTTTGGGCGTTCATGACGCACAATGGTTGGAGAACTTGGACTCCGTATTTCGATGCAAGTGCACCTAAAATTAGACAGGGGTGGATCAAAAGACTGAGCTGTTGACGAATGGCCTTTAGCTTCGTACCAGTCATGAATGGCAATAACGCAGCTCCGGTTGGGCCGAATGCCCCTATCCAACCAATAGAGCCCGCAAGCAACCTTCAACCATTCAAGGCTGTTAGGTTCCTCCTCCCGATTCATGACCCACGTGCTAAGGCTTACCGTCTTGGGATGAGTCCTGCAATGACATTCATCGCTATCGGGTAGAATGGACCCAAAAGCAATCCAACCAGGGATACTGCTACCGCATTACCGATAAGATTCGGCACAAACCAAACGGTAAACTCGAGCCTGGAGATGATTGAGGGGATGCGGACATTGAACATCATCAACGGATCACAGGATGATCTGCCAAACTCACGCGATAGCCAAAATGGAATATACGTATACAACGCGTTTGTGACCAATCTGCTTGAGTGTCAGCGTCTCGTGACGACACCTAAGGAGGTTCGAGAACATACCAGGTCATTGATAGGCAGGAGCACCAATCTCCCCAGTGTCAAGCCACCGAAGAAACCGGCCGAAACGTATCCGGCGGAGGGCCCTCCTCCACGCTCTTTTACGAGGTATGTAAAGATCCATCCTCTAAAATGTCCCATCAACTTCGTCGAATCGGGATTGGACACCAGAAAAAGAAGCATACCCGATTGTCACCTCGACTCCCACGTACACCAAAATGAAGAAGGACATTATATGGACACTCTTCTGCTTTAAGATCTGCTTGTAGAGGTTCTCTGAAGTAGGTTGTTGCTGTGCTTGTTCGGAGTGACTTGTTTCCGGAATGAAGTCTATTGTGTTCGACGAAGGGCATCGGAGAGGACGATTAGCGTCATCCACTTCCCAAGTGCACAAGTCAATGTAGATTGTAGCTTACAATTCTGAGGTTTCAATCGGAAAATGTAAAAGAGCAGCGCAACGTTAATAATCGAAACGCCGGTCGAGATGAGGTAATGGAAGCTCCAGTGTTTTTGTTGAGAGAACTGCGTGGACACAAATGGAGCAGCAAAAGCTCCGACCCCTATATTCAAATTCTTAGCATAATGTATAGGATAAAGCTTTATGATGGGGTTGAGGCCCTTACCGTAAATCGCGTGGAGAATCCCCATGTTTACCTTCTCGTTTCGCGGAATGGACGCGACGAATGAGTTGGATCCAGCGTCCTAAAGTTTGAAGCGCGCCAAAAACCGTAGCAGCTCTGATAGCAAGGTTGAATAATGGCCGGCCGTACCTGAAGGGACAGAGCCCAGCCGTTGAAGAAGAGGGCGAGGCAGAAGACAGGGTAAGGAGGTGCAACTGCCATCGTGGTGTATGCTAGAATTTGAGCTGCAGCAGCTGTAGAGCAGTTCAATAATTATTCTTCCAGAAGACTTCGCAACGGAAAAAGCTGGCCGTACCCAAGGTGATTGTCTGACGCCAACAATCCACTCATCAGCGAAAGCAGGGAAAGACGGATGGCAGAAGTCCAACGAACTTTCCCAAAACCAAGTCTTTCAGACAGATAAACATTTGAAAATGCACCTGCAATGAACCCCTATGAGAGGAGTGCATGTGTCAGGAGTTCGACCGGTTGAGCGGGTGTCGCGTTAGATACGTACAACACAGCTAACCACGAACAAGATCGATACAACGGTGTATCCGATCTAGCAGAGGAACTAATTAGCATGTAGCTTTAGTGTCCCTCAGCGTTCATGCACGAACTTGATAATGCTCTTGAATCCGGGGAAGCAAAGGTCCCAGCGTGCCGTCGTTCCAGCCCGCGGTGGCGAGGTTATAAGAGAGTGTTGCCAGGTAAACCCTCTCATCTCGGATGGACATATTAGATCCAAGCGTAGAGTTGGGATCGAGCTTTACCGCAACAGTGGAGGACGAGGTCGCAAGCGGCTCTGCAGTGGGTTGAGCCCGCATATCTTCTAACTCGATCCCACCAAGCCCGTGATGCTCGCGAATTCGAATAGCAGACGGGTTTTGTGTTTTGTCATAGTGAAGGGGTGTTACGGAGTTCTTCGCGTCGAAATCTGGCACTTGACTTGTTGCGTCGGGAGGTGCCCTTGGTGCCACAGAATGGCTGCTGGCCGGTATTTTCAGCCCGTCGGACGAGTTGGCCGATACCAGTCCCTCGATGGACGGAGTTCCTAGGCCGGTAAGAGTCGTGACTGAGGACATGGTGATGACAGAAGGGTAGTACGTGTACTAAGTCATGAAGGTCACAGAATGAGATGTTTTTATGTGCTCACCTTGGGGCAGCAGTTGTCCGAACGGTGGGGCAGCAGTTTATCCGAACGGTCACGATGCCTCCTCCGCTTACCCAATTGCACAGGAAGCGAATGATTAAAGCCAAACACTGCCCTGTAAGCGCCGGCGGGTGAGCCGCTTTCCAATGACTCTGGCGCCAAAACGAACTTCCAGCCTACGTCGAAGTCGTTGGAAAGGTCAAAAATCCAAATCAATTCTTGCCGTGAGAGAGGTTATTGTACAAGAAAACTTACCGAATAAGGGGCACTGTGTGCAAAGGGGAAACGATACTTGTCAAGGTGCTGATGGTGGGCCAAATCGTTTAGACAGATCGTTTGCGTCAGACTTTGCGGTGGGCACGAAATCATTTACCCGAGGATACTGCGGGGCGCCTCCCCTCCATCCCACACAAGGCGTCGAACGGGACTGCTCGGCCTCGAAAGACATGGACACGGGACCACAAGCCTATGGAAGTGAGCGATGCCGCCCTTACGCAGGGACCTGGAGCCAGTGAGAGCTACGGGTTACGATTTCGACCAAGGATGCCGAACATTCCCGCGTAACTCCGGCGCCACACTCCCATATATTTCACGCGGCCCAAAAATCGTGATGGATTCGACACCCTTCCACTTGCAGACGAATATTGGCCTTAATACTTCTGTGTCTGGGTGCGCTCGTTGATAGACTCTGTGGCGCTGAAGACCGGACCGTCTGACCGCTTCATCAAGTCCAAGTATTGCGCGCTCCCAGATCTCCTTTGGGCGCCGCGCTGGTATTTGCACTTGAAACGTGGCACCTTATCGCGCGCACATATCTGGACGGATAATACCAATCTTCTCCAATCACATGCTCCTTTGGAATAAATTGAGACAGTTCGTCGACCACCGGTACCTCCTGCTCCCAAGACCGTATGGTTCCTGGCCATCTCGAGACCTCCTTTGGGATCTCAGGAGCGTATGGCACGCTCAGATTTTGCGACAAAATCTAATACGCTCTTTATGGGTACCGGTGTTGGGAACGCCTGGGCTGTTGAACGCTGTGACCCACCCGCCCGCTTTGACCAGGCAGCCGCCGTTCCCAAGGAGTTCCGCTCTGTGTCGACTCTTTATCTCCTTTCCCCTTAAATGGCAGAGACTATGAATGAAGTGAATCCCTTCGGAGCGCTCTTTGATAGCGGGCAGGGTGCTTGGTTGGATCGAACCTTCGGTCCCCGAAATGCCAAAGCACGTGGATGAGCCTAGCTCCATCCCGCGGTGTTTATGCTGCAAAGCTGTGCTCGATCGCGCCGCGGGGTCTTGTTACGAACAACCCACCCATAACAGGGCCGTGCGAGCTGGCTCTTTGCCTCGATTCGCTCAGTGACCCGCTTGACGACGGGCTGATAATCTCTGTCCACCATGCCTCTCTCAATGTGATAGAAACAAGAGATTGTGATATCCAGTTGACGCAGCTGGAGTGGTTAAACCCAGGGGGGGGGCATATAAAGCCTCACCCCGTCTCAGCCTCCACCCTATCTTCTGCCCGCCTCTACTCCTCATTTCCTCCTCGCACGCTCAATCTCTACTATACCCTTTCCCTACTTCATCAAATCTTTCTCAATTCCCATGAGTCAAAATAATATTCCATCAACCCTAAAGAGTACCGCAAAAACGGTCTCCCTGCCTGGTCCACTTTACGCGGCGATACCAACTCAATATAATCCTTATCTTCAAGCACAAGTAATCGTCCCGGAGTCTCAGCTATCCTTGTCTCTCCAGATGGTCCAGGCATTGTACCCTCGAATCCCCATCGATGGACCAGCGTCACCACTTCCCTCGACCCCTTCTACTCTGAACCCTGAGTCTTCGCCGACGCCTCCGCTTCCCGCAAGCTCGGCCATCGATCATATCAAGCCACTTTCAGATCCCATGTTCAAGGAGCCGCGCGATGGTTCGTGGGGTCCTGATATGAAAGATGTGATCGCGTACGATATGCTCCTCATGCTCCATTGATCTTATTCTGACATCTTGCGACAGATCCGCTATAAAGCATGGCGGTGTCATGGAAAATCGCACCGAAGTGTACAACGAAATACAGAAACACCAGCCTTGGATCATCAACAGGAGCTTGAATCCAGAGTGTGAAGGCTGCATAGTGGACCTGAGGGTAAGTATATCTCGCGGTACCGCACCCTCGTTACTGCTACGGACTCTGACAGTTGGTCTTCCTTGATCCATCAATCGTTTAGCATGCAAAGGGGCATGCAATCAACAACATCTCATATATTTTGTCTTCCTGCCCAGGCTTCACGAGGGTCAGAGGTCAACTTGGCTACGAAGTATGGGCCCTCTCTGGAGAGCCTATTACACTTAACCCACGAAAAGGCAAGAATGCTTGCCAGAAAGATTCCCCTCCCCCCGGTGGAAGGAAGAAGGGTAGACCTCCCAAGGTGCTTCGAGAAACCCAAATACAGAGTGCCTGGAAGAAGGCGGACGGCAAGGCCAAGGTTGCTTCGGCTCGAAAAAGGAGGGCTGACGCAAAGATCGGGATGCCCCCGCTTGAGTGAGTTCATACTTGTCTTCTAAATCTTGTCACCTGGCTAAAGGCTCGCCAGCACTGAAAACAGTGGAACAGACAACGGACCTCGAGCAACCGATCTGATTGCCCTTCCTCAAACCGAGGAATTTATCACCTTGCCCTACCCCGCGCAGCCCAGCAACTCCATCGGCATAGCAACAACATCTCATCTTGATCTTGGCCCATTCGTCGAATATCCTGGGCACCTCCAGCCAGGCAACCTCATTAGCTCGATGCTAGCAGAACCACCTTACCTCGGTGCCCCTCCATTGGTCGAATATCCCCAGACCTTCCACGTTGCCGAGCCCATCGACCCAATGTCACAATTGTACCTTGAAGCTGAAACGTTGCCAGAATACCTTAGCCCCCACCAACCCGGTAACATCATGGGCTGGATGTCAATGGCACCTCAGGCTGCGCCGTTGGTCGAACATTCGATTCCCAGACCCTACCATACTGGGAACCTCATCGGCCCAACGATAGTACCACACCTTGCACTCGATCCGTCGGCCGGATATACTGGTATTTCGTGGCAATACCCACCTCCACAAAACTTGTTTGCTCCACCTTCTGGATATGAGAGTCTGCAGTGAACGTCTGCGTTGGGGCATTGCAGCTAGTACCCATCCTGAAGGCTCTCAAGGAGCTTTTTCAACCATCCACTGTAATCCGTCGTTGTAAACCTTGCTAGCTAGTGGTTGTCCACGCCCCCAAAACCTTATCTTATCTTATCCTATCGTCTTTACTCTGTTTCACTCTTGCTGTATTTCTATTACAGTAACCTGGTTCGATTAGAATGCACTTCCATTCGGTCAAGTGGCCGATTCACAACACAGGCACACGCAGATACATTGTTGGCTTGCCTCCCTCCCAGATGCATTGTTTAAGAAAATAAGATGTAGGGATTTGACTAATATCTTCGGTGTTGATATGCATGATTTACGTAGTGTAGGCGCTTGCTGTGCTGAGGGTAGTGCTACAACATCAGCGGATCGCTTCTCAGAACTTGGGAAGTACAAAATATCGGAGCAGATGTCTATTGTAGGAATTTTATGATAAGGACTCTGTTGGCGTGGGATTCGGACATCCGGAACAGGGCTTTATGGACATCCGATCCCAGCGAATCCGCCCGATAGCTCTAGGTTCTGCTTCCCACAGAGACACACAAGAAAACTAGTCCCGGAACGAGAGGCTATGAATTTATTTGTCCCATGGAGATATCTACTGCATGTATCTCTTATACGACCGTTAAGCAGTAGCTGTAGCTGTTGCGGTTGGGAGGACAGTGCTGGACCAGATGACAACGCAGTCGCGAACGCACTGCCAGAGCAACATCAATGACCTATCCATTGCCCAAAGAACTAGTATAACTCACCTCCGAGTACCGATCAAAAAGAATGGGGCAGCAAATATAGTCGGGAGGGCATTTGTAAGGGCCTGGCCAGTCCTTCCCGCCTAGATAAGAGAGAAGCGTAATAGCAGGCAACCGCGCGAGATCAGTCGGTTTGTAAGAGAACGTAATAATTTGCGACTCACCGCATTGGCCTGAGGGCGTTTGTGTCGCAGAGGTGGACGTGGTGCTGGTTGGCGCTTTGGTGGTTGAGGATGGTTTAACACTGACGGAGGACACAGCCGCGGCGGAAGCGAGAGCACTGGCGACCGAGAGCAAAGTAAGGGTGGAGAGTACTTTCATTGCTGGGTGAAGGAGTGGGTAAATTTGGAGGTCTCTTGAAAGGCTGAGCTGGATGAGATGGTGAACCTCTGAGGATGTTCAAATGGGCTTTTATACCGTCCACAGCTACGAGGTATCCCATGGCTGCTCCCTACTCAGCGCAAAGAGTAGTCGCTTGACAAATAACGGAGTATCTCAGGATTGATTCGACGGAAATACTGAAACATCTCCGATTCAAGTGGAACTTCGTTGTATTATTTTCAAGGAGTGCAATTTCGCACTACCACCCGCTCAGGGATCATTTAAATGATTTCGCCGGTGAGTTCATAGCCAAACAGCCTTATTTTGTCCACTGGAAGTATATGAAAGACCTTAAACTCTTGACGAAGACCGAGATCACAAGTTATGCTTCCCTCAACGGATGAAACGAAAGGGACGATCACTTCGAGGCTCTACCATACCTTGTCTGTTCAAGAACATCATCAGCCCTCTTTATGGGCCAGGACAGCGCCAGTATTGGTCCTGATAAGAATGCGAGAAATCATATGGGAATACGCAAACTGTCAAAGAGGCATCATCCTTGCCTTCCGTTTTGGTTTTAACCTAATTCAGGCAATCAGTCGGACTTTCCGACACGAACGGAGAACCAAGGGAGCGACAAGCCACTAAACAGACAACACGGGGCTTAGGAGCCAACCAGAATATCTGATGAGAATCGAATCTTGAAAGGCTGTGAAAAGCTATTCATAGCATTTTCGTCGTGTGCACATTTTGGCTGTAATGTATTATTCTGAGAAGCCACGGAGTGTAGATCCTCGGCGAGGCCAAGGGTCCCAGGGGAGCGCCAGAGATTGGGTAAAGAACAAGACAAGCAGTGTTTAGGCTTTTGTTCCTGATAGAATGCAGAAAATCTTGCCAAGCCATAGTCTTGGAGTCCGTTAGCCCCGGAGAGAAGTTCGGAAGGGGTTCGGATTCCGGTTCTAATCGCTCCCTGACCGAAGCCACAACGGAAGGAAAGACGATTCCTACTGGAGCTCGGAAAGACAGAATCATCATCGAGACCTTCTTTGGGTGGCTTGTGGGTATCGGCGGTGGAATGAATGCCCGACACTCAGCTATCGAACAACGTTCTGCTAAGTGGGGAAAGAATGTTACCGTCGTGGGGCTGGGACGCTGATTGTCTGCCCTGAAAGCGAAGATCCTGTTAACACAATAGACGGTCCCCGAAGGAAATGCACGAGTGTCCGCCTTGGTCGGATGCTGCCGCCGTGGTGGCAGGAGTAGGGGTGGGAGGGCTCGTTAGAGCGGATGAAAGGCAACGTGGATGTGACGTAGGTCCCGAATTCGGAACTCGGGGATTGAAAGGTAGGCGTTTAAACATAGTCAGTTATCCGACGTATAGCATAGGAAAACTCGACATCGAGGCTCTTCCTTGAAGTTGGTGAAACAGATGTACCTTGAGGCTTGCTTTGCTCGAAGATGCTACCACGTGCTTGGAGTGATTGGCAACGGCTAGCCTCGAGCGGGGACCTCATTACGCTGAATGCCGATGAGATTTGACAAACTTCCGCTGTATCGAAGGAACAACCGAACAGAGTGATCTTATTACATGTGTGCTACAACTCCAAAATACCGAAGTACAGGCCGCGATATTGAAATGGGTATTGATATCCGAAGGGACCAGATTCACCTCAACCATCACGGGCCCCGGGCCCTACAATACAATTCGCCTCCATACCCAGAAAGAAGAAAAAATCAAGAGAATCACATATAATCATATGTCAAACCACGGAACTATGGCCATCCTTTTAGTCGTCTAATCCTCCTCATCGTCCTCACCAACATCTATACTCATCTGTTTCTCTCGAGCTCGGCCTCCAGCCTTCTTCGTGGCCCTCCCTTTCTTATTAGCCTCGTCCAAGTTCGGTGACTCTGGAACGCTGTTGGAAGACGTCTTGCACTTCACACCCGGGGCGATCGCTGGCAGACGCAAGTTGGGATCCTCCCGTTCAACCTCGTCGAGGTCCTTCTCTAGGTCGATCCATTCCCTCTCATCGACTTCGCCACCCATTTCAGGTCCTAAACCTGTCTTCAACCTCAACCATCTAAGTTCATCCCTGAGCAGAGCTATCTCCGCGTCCCTGCGATCCACGCGCTTGTTCAGCCTCCCGATGTACTCGTTCGAGCACTTCAGCAGAGCTAGCTTGGAGACACCACGATTCGGGTGGTCCTCTGATCCTGGAGGGAGGTTACGCTGCGGCCCTCGGGGAGGGGCACTTCCGGGCAAAAGAGGCTCATCGGAATCGGGGTCGATGACGATTGGTGGTAAGAGCAAACGGAGTTCGTCGAAACCAGCCTTGAGGGCATCTCGTCTCTTTTGTTCGGCACCTTTGTGGGAGTTCTTTTTCACTTCCGGTACGATTTGGGAGGATGACGGGGATGACGAACCAGCGGCATTGGAGTTGTTGTTGGATGCCAAGGGCGCGGCGCGGGTATTTCGCCCGGCCTCTAGCATTGATTGGTAGTTCGACTTCTGGGAGAGTTGCGATGCCGCTTCAGCTGACATTCCTTTCGGATGGGACTCGTAAATGAGTGCAAGGAATAGCAATCAATTTGGCATCCACATACCGACTGGGAGAATCGTCTTTGGGGTGGTGTTGCCCATAGGTCTGATGACCGGACTTGGTTTGGCGGGCTGGGCTCTGCTGGGAGCAACACCCTTCCCTTTGGATGCAGCTCCATTCTTACCCCTCTTCGCGGGACTATCTGCTGCTTGAGACTCCGGCGCGTCGCTAGGGGCTGCACTCAACGCCTCAGCTAATTGCGCCTGCCTCATCGTAATGGGTCCCATGGGCAACTCTCGGACCGGCGCTCCACTCATAGGTACATTGTGAACCAAGCCCGTGGGCATTCTCGCAGAGTGTCCCAGGTTGAGCATCGAAGCTGGAGTTATGGGCTCGATACTCGGACTTGGCTGACTGGAGGAAGACATGCTATGCGACTCGACGTGTTGAGGTTGATCGACATTGTCACCAAAGTATTGGGAGCGGCAAGGATCGGGCTCAGGGCCTTCGGGAGGGGGAGGGGGAGGCATGGACATGTCGACATCGATAGGGGATGGTGTACTTATGGTCGCTTGTGATAGCTCGACCGCAGTCAGGGAAGGGCGAGCGGTCCTTGAGCGCGTTTTTCGCTGTTGGCCCACATTCGACTGGGACATGGCACCTGAGCCGCCAGTAGCCTTTACCAAAGGCGAAAGCCTTTTCCGAGCTGGTTGCAAGGCGTCATCCCCGAACGGCCGCTTGTTCGATCCAGCTCGCATGAAAGCCTGCTCCGTAGGCAGCGTCATCTCAGGACGTTGCGGGGATGTACTCCCGTTTCCGCCGCTGGTGGCCAAGCTTGACATGCTGGAAGACCATTCGGCCTGGTTGTAAAGACGTTGGGCCGGAGGCGCGGCTCCGATCGTCGGGCCCAGAGCTGGGGATGTTAGGGGTGAAAACATATCCATCGGTGCAATGTGGCCAGATTGCTGGAATGCCGATGGTGCGGACATAGGACCTGTGGTTGCCGTAGTCTGCGGTGTCATCGCCGGTGAGACCATGTTGCTGAGGATGGCCTGGAAAAGTTGCCAAAATCGGATGAGCTTCTGGTCGAGGCTCGACTCCAAGGGTTATTTTTCCTCACGCACGTTTGGATCTGGGGTCTGAGAATACTGCTGAGCCTGGAGCGTCATTGGTGACAAGTATTCGCGTTGCATCGTGGTTGGACGCAGCTCACTGCTTGATGCTGGGATCGTTCGAAAGAGGTAAGAGAGGTGAGGTCAACATGAGGCTAGCTGAGAGAGAAAAGGCCTGTAATACACTCACCAGGTGTTAGTAGGCCGTGCATAAGCATTTCACGCTGCTGCTGGCTTTGGCCGCTGATGAGGTCAATCTGATGGACAGGATCGAAAGGGTCAGACAAAGCTCAATCTGGGGATGGCGCCATGGCGCGCGGCAGAACTCGAGAGACAAAGAAGTTGCAGCCATCAAAGAGAAATCAGACGAACATCGTAGAGTCCCAAACGATCTTGAAGATGAAAAGCTAAGGAATCCTGGAGGCTTACCTGCTGCTGCAGTATCTGATTCTGTAGCTGCTGAAGCTGTTGAAGCCTCAACTGCTGTTGGAGCTGCAATTTCAGCGTTTCGGTAGTAACTAGCCCACGCGGGAAGACGGTATTGACGCCCGATTGACCGGGCCGGCCGTGCGGTGACATCCCTTGAGAGGGAGACTGCTGGTCCACGCCGCCGAACATGATTTGGTGATGGTCTGACGAAGAAGGAAGGGCATAAGGGTTGTTGCTGTGGTGGTCCAAGACGGAATTCCCAGCAGCGGCGACCGATAGACTTGGCGGGCGCCCGGTCCCACTTGCAGCCTGACTAGGATTGGATGGATGAATAGCGTTGGTAGCACCGTTCATGCTGTCATTCGAAGACCGGGAATTGCCAGAGAACATCGTGGGCTGGTCCATCGTGGGTGGTCCTGAGGTCTGCATGAAATCCGAGATGTCGAAGTTGGCCAAGTCGAGGTTGTAGTCGCCACCTCCTGGTGTTTGCTGAGGGTGATGATGGCTAGCCATCTCGGTGCGCAAAAGAGTGACTGAAGGATGCGAACGTCCTGGGGTGAGGTTTTGTGTGAGGAAGTCAATTTGTCGCTCTTTGCTACTTGGGAAAAAAACCCTTCAGCGGTTCGGAACCTTCGGACGTCACGCCCCACCAGGACATCGGAAGAATAATTCGCGTAGTAGCAACATGTAAATACATCCTCAGGTCTCTTTTTCCTCCAGATCCATCGTTTCTCCCCACTCCGGCACCTCCGGTGACTGGCCTCTCTCTGCTTTAGGCTCTGACTCCAGGCCAAGATGTGCTGGGACAGCCTTCACCTCTCCTGGCACGAGTGGTACATGCTTGTCGTCCGTTTCGCTAGATCCCGTCGTCTCCGCAACCCCAGCTTCTTTGCTAGGTTCGACGGCTGGAACCGGCTCCTCCGCTTGGGCAGGTGTGGGATCCTCCAATGTCGATTGGGAAAGCGCAGTGCCCAATGCCTCAACAACGTCATCTCCCTCAGCAGGCTGCGAGGGGTGAGTGGCATCTTGGGCCTCAGGAGTCGGGGCAGGCTCTTCGACACCCGTGGCAGGCTCATCAGCCACAACCTCCTCCAGGTCCTCCTCCTCCACTAGCATCTCCGCATCGACATCCTCCGGATGGTCCTGCTCGTGGCCTCGTGGTTCATGATGATCCTCCATTTCTACCTCGACAAAGTCATCTCCTTGGGTAGCTTCATCGTGTTGCTTCTCCCCTTCCTCTTCTGCGACATCCTGGGCGTTCTCGGCGTTGACAGCGGCCATTGCATCTCCAGCAGCCGCAGCAAATTCGGCCAGATCGAAATCCTTCATGTACATCGTGTCCGTCCGAGATCGGTTAAGAAGAGCCCGGCGATCTCCGTCGGACATCGATTGCCCAGCCCCGCCTTTGACCGTCGCATTCGCATAACCACCACCGCCGTAAGACGAGCTCTCTCGAACAGGTGGAGTTCCTTCCCTATTGAGCTGCGCCAGGAGCTCTGCGGCCGCACCCGTCCGCTGCATCGGGAGAGACAGACCGACAAGAGCGGGGTGAGTTTGTGTCTCGGATGCTTTTGGAGGAGATGAAATCTGAGATGAGGAATGTGGTGCACCAGTTTCCATCGACGGCATTTGGAATTGTTGCGCAGTGGGTGCTTGCAGGATCGTCGGTGGAGGAGGTTGGGCTGGGGTAGCATTAGAGTCTGAGGAACCAGGCAAAACTAGGAACTCGGTTGGTACGAGGTCGAAGCGCTTGGCTAACATAAGGAAGCGAGCGTAGAGTGAGGATTCGGCCTGCAGGCTTTTGATCAATACGTGGGCCTTGAAAGAGACAAAAATGGGCCTACCTCGGCTTGCTCGAAGGCTTCTCGGTGGTGGTAGTATGCATGAGCGAAAATTCGCGACAGGCGTCGAGCCAGAGATGGAAATTGGCGCTTTGAAGCAGGAGGGATCTGAAGTCTAATGCGGAGAACGTCGTAAACTCTCAGTCAGGGTCGGTTCTGAGAGCGCCAACTCGAGGATCCCTCACCGTGAGGGGAATGCTCTGGGGGAATTCAAAAGTGCCGTTGCACTATCCAAAGTGTGGGTGATGTAATCAATGGCGCAGCATTGCTATCATGCAGTCGAGAGAATCCGTTTTAACCCCATTCAGCTGTAGTCAAATTCGTCTTTCATGAAAGGCACGCGTACCTCCATCGTTGCCGACGGTCCAGTGCCGTGAGCGACACAAAGGTACAGCCATTCGCCAGCCTTCATTTCAGGACACGTTGTACGGTTGCACTCCGCTTGCAAGGATGTGATGAGCGGGTGGGTGAGGTCCTGAGCAAGACGTCTAGAGATTCACGACAGTCAAAATTACAATTCCGAATTCAGGACAGTTGTCGAAGGATGGAAGTCAATAAAGAGCTTCAGATGGGACGTATTCTCAAGTATACTCACCGTAACTGTTCGTAAATCCAACAAGACTCGTCAACGCCCAATTCTCTCTCCTCCGGCGAGCCGCCACTCCCGCTTGCATCATCTTTCCTCGCTTCAGGAACCGAGACAATGGCGTTTACGTCATGAGGATCGAGCTGAACAAGATGAGCGATATACTCTTGCAAAGGAAATGCGGAGTCGATATCTGAAAGCTGGAGATTTGCTGGCCGAGCAGGGAAAGCATCCTGACAAGGGCAAAAGTTAGATACACAGCATCGCCGAAAAAGAGCATGGCTCAGCAGACATACCTGTAAACGTGAGCCTGGCGTTGGCCGTCGTGGAATTGCAACTGCGGTCATTACTGTATCGTAGCGGGGAGGGGGGTCGAGACTGGTGTCAGGTGTTGTTCGTTGCTCTGAGACGAATTTCTGGCGGTCCGGCTTTGTCAGCCGTGCCTAGATCCCCCTTCCTCCAAGCTTGCCCCCTTACGCTTGAAACGTGCTAACGAACGAGCAGAGCAGAGACGACCACATATGCCGTCAAACGTTATAATTAATCATACTGGCCCTTCTTATGGACTAAGATAGCTTCGTGTTCGTCGCGGTCGTTTGCAGCTACGCTCACGAGAGTCGTCGAGGAAAGAAGATCACAGGCGCACGCGCAACGCCATTTCCGGGTGGTAACACCAAATACAAATTAAAGACATTACAGCGCCATTTCGGGGATACAGACAAATAAGCAGAAACGTTAAACAAGCGATCTTGAGGCGAAGATAAACAAATGAAACTCGTCGAAAGGCGACTTGGGGGGAAATATAAATAAACGAGAAACGCTTAGGAAAGCGATATTTTGGTAATGTGGAATAAAAAAAAGAAGTCGTTGAAACCCAAAGCAAAAGAAATAAACCCATCGTACACCAAACTCGCTCGGAGGACCGAGCATCTCCGTGATTCAAGGACCTAAAGTGGTCCAGTCTTTTTCTTGAAGAGGCGTTTACCGAAGCGAAGAGGAGATAGCTTGTGGAACATCTTCCGCAAGCGAGCACTGCGATTGATCGTCTCTGGAGCCTCTGGGGCCGCGTCGTCTTGCAGAGGCCCCGCGTTGTCTTGCAGAGGCCCCGCGCCGTCTTGCGGTACCGTGTTCCATGATAATAACGAAGGTTGGAGTTCCGGCTCCTCCGACTCCAGCGGGATCCAACGGTTTTCTTCAACTTCCTCATCTTCCGGTCCTAGCAAGTTCTTCAACAGACGATACTCTCGTTCAAGCCCCTCCTCGTCCTGCATGGACACGAACCGACCGGCTCGAGCGTTCACATCGCAGATCGTCTTAGGGACATCCCGAACCTCGGTGAAATGGACAAACGACACCGTCGCCGTTTTCTTCTTGCTGTTTCTCTTCTTCTTCATTGCTGACCGCTTTTCGCAGGCGTTCTGCACCTCTGCGACGGTGGGCGTCCCGACTGCGGTGCTGGTGGTCGAGGTCGATGCGTCGCGGTTTGGCTTCGAGGTCGACGAGGGATTTCGATCTTGGTCTGAGGAATCCTCTTCTTCTTCTTCCTCTTCGACACATGCTGGAAGAGGCTTGAGCCCTTGCTTGACCTCGGTGTTTGGGTTTCGCCAGCCCGTCGGGATCCGGGGTCGCGGGCGGGAAGGAGATCGAGCAGACGAGGGACGACGTTGCTGAACACCTTGATCTTCGTCATCCTCGTCCTTGCGCAAAGGGAAGGGAATACCCTCCTGAGCTGGCCGAGCCTTGAGGGACTGGATTTTTGGACTGGGTTTTGCGGCCGGGACGCCAAGTCGGACGCGAGGAGCTCCAGTCGGCGCCGGAGTTGAAGTTGGAGGAGCAGGGCCTTGGTGCTTTTCGTCCTCGCGTGACGGAAAAGCGATCGCCTCTTGGGTTGCACGAGGCTGGCGGAGCTCGATACTAGGATTGATCCCTCTAGTGGGAATGAGCTCTTGGACGCGTGCGGGTACGGGTGGAGCTGGAGGGACCTCTTCCCCTGCCTCGGCCTCGTCTTCCACATGGGATGGGAACGGTACAATTCCCCGGGCGACCTCCTTGATTTGAATCTGCTCGTCGTCTTCCGGATCCAGCCAGATCTCGTCGTCGTCGTCATGGACGTCGTGGTCCACATCATCGCCATCCTCCTCTTGAAATGTCGACGAAGTGGTGAAATTCCACCCCAGAAGAGGTAGAGTCTCGTCGAAACTCTGGTCGGACTCGATGGACTTGTGTAGGTCATTGTCGACTGCTGGTGGTGGAGCGAGAACAGGGGTATGGTCGGGAAGGGTTTGGCTGAGGGCTGCGGCTGTTGTTTCGTTTTCTGGTCCTTTGGAGAGAACACCGTAAGGTAAATACGACGGACAAGCGAAGTCGGTCGTTTGGGCCTTGGGTCCCTAAACGTCGAGGAGATAAAAAACATAAATGCGTCAGTAACCGGTAGCTAGGTGAATATAGTAACCAATCGCCAATTGCAAAATGATACGTACCAGACGCGCTGCCCCGTATCGTTGCGCCGTGGAGAAGGTTGGAGGCCTGCGGATTGCTGGCTCGACCTGAGAGGGCGGTAGGACCTATTTAGTGCGGGGATTGGTCAACATCTTAGCGAAAGCGGAGAATGGTCTTGGAAGGGGTCCAACGACTTACCGGATGATTGAGAGTGACGGTGTGGCGAATCGAGCGCCGCGCAATCAGGGTGATTGAGATTGCTACTGCCATGAAGGCTAATAGGGCGTATCCAGTGAATAAGCCACGCCAGATGGAGACCTCAGGCCTGTCGATCACACCCTGGGTGGTCAGGGTCGTGATCGGTGCGGCGGAGTTCACCAGCGGGCTGGGCTTGGCCCAATCGACAGACGTCGAAGAGATGATCTCGGAGGTGGCATGGGGTGGGAGGCGTGACAGGATTGTATCGTGGACCAGGTAGGTGCTGGCCACGGCACAGAGAATGAGTGGAAGGAAAGGCAGAAGGGTTTTGATGACATTGTCATCGTCGAGCTGCAATGAGATGCGAATTCAGCGGGTGCCGCGCTTGTGGAAGAAGTAGAAGGATAGGGAAGGGAAGGTGGTTGTGGAAGACTTACACCCTGAACGACGAGGAAAAGGAACAAAGTCCAGGAGAGAAGGACTCGGGAGATGAAGTGCATTGCAATAGAAGGTGAAGGGATGGCAAGAAGGATAAGAGCTACCGTCACGGTGGATATCAGTGGTTCTCTGGGATCTCTGGGTGATGGTAGTCTGAGGGAAAGGGCAGAAACACGGAAATCGCCGCTTGAAAAACCCGGAACCCAGCCCAACCCTCCTACAGCCCCACTCCAGTCCGCAATCAAATAACATACGATCATGTTGTAGTAAAAGTTCCCCCTTGGATACAGTAAAGATATTCGAGTGCGAGCGCGAACCAGAACGGAAAACAGAGATCGCGGGGTGCATGCCCACCCCCCGGTCCACAGCTTCGGTTCCCTGCCGGACCTTAGACTCCTTCCCTGCAACGTACCAGACACCGCCCAGGTTCTCGGGACCTCCGAATGAGTCTTTCCCCCGGAATACTATTCAAGTGTCCCACTTGAAGTGCATAAAAGGGTCTCTTCCAATTGTATCCACTTTCGATCGGACGACCCTTCCATATTCCATGTCCCTGAGCCCACAACACTTCACCGAACCTCCATTAAGACAAGCCACATAAACAATGCCCAAGCTCGGACTCGTTCAGGGGAGGGGGGTAATCTTTCCCGCAACCGCCGGCCGACCTATCGACCGTCTGTTTCACATTCCTCCATTTATAGTCCGATTCGAGGCTTGATGCACGATCAAGTGTTTTGATTTGGTGTAATTGCCATCAGGTATCGTTCCCCAAGTCAAGATGACCCAAATCGAGCCGCTAGACCCATTCCCTAGCCGGGCTATATACGACCCAAGTTGCCTGAAGGCGCCTTGAACCTGAGTAGTTCGGTGTAGGACGATGTAGCATAGCTCGGAGTAGCAGAGGGGGTTGCGTAGACTTTGCAGGAAGCCAGACTTGGGCAGACAGCTGGTCAGATCGATCGATCGGTCCTCGGGCTGGTGGGTCGGTTTGCCTGTCTGCCCTGGTCGACTTAATACCCCGACTGAAAGAGGAGGTTGATACAATGTATTTATATTTATCTGTTTACGTAATATCAGATGTTACTCTTGTATCAGCATCCGTGGGCAATCGTCTCACTCAATATACGGTGTTGTGGACCATCGATCAGCTCACGGGTCGATCAGCGATCCGTTGCAGTTCTCCTCATGCGCCTTTGGAAAATCCACTGCAGGAGGGTTGGCGTCTCAACGAGGGTCCCGATGCGGTGCTTATCTCTACTGAAGCGCCTGAAAGTCTCTGCTGGGCCGGCGGTTCGGCTATTTAGCAAGCCGGGCTGCATCGCAGTTCAAGACGAGTCAAATTCGACATGCTTTCCAGAAGGGAACGAACAAACTACAAACCACTATGCAACAAAATCCGTCTAGTCGAACAAATTATAGCCATATAAATCCGCCGTACCGATATGTTTATGGCCAGCAGAGGGAGCATGACTGACTAGTCGGACAAGACTGCGACTGTACTCTTGTCACGAATCGGAGGGTAAGGTAATGTGCTCTTAGGAGCTTCTATGTCGAATCCCGGTCAATGTTCGTGTATTTTAAAAGCTGTTTCGGTGGTAGGGGAGAGAGGGAGGTGCAAGGCGTGCGGCCCGTCCAGCCGTTCAACCGGCCACTTCACGCTTCCAAGAACCGCTCATTTCCTCTTTTCCTCAAACCAAATCCTCCCTTCCCTTGGAATCCAATGCTCACCCGCGTATCCGGCCCGTTGCCATCGTACACCATATCCACCGCCGAGTCAGCTACGCTCCGCTGGGCGTCCTTCCCATCTTCGCCGGGAAACGCAGCTGCTACGAGTGGTAAAGGGTCTACAAGCCATCGTTGCGTCAAGTTTAGGACCGACTGTTCTTCAGGAGTGCCGTCCTTTCTCTTGTCGCCAAGCACAACGATGGTTTCGTCGTTTGTGAGCCAGGAGGAAGTGAATATGAGAGTCGCGAGGACGGCGTAAAGGAAGAGGAGTGCGATGAGGATCATAA